>OY754965.1:2271330-2448830 GCA_963576475.1 Molanna angustata | reverse complement strand
TAGAAGAGCGTCTATGAGACGATGTATGGACGTGAATGAAGTGAGGAATGTATGTCAAGAGAGAGGAGTCTGGCGTTCGGTTCTCTCTGCCTACCCCAAATAGGGAAATGGCGTGATGGTATGGTAAGGCTGGATTACTGTAATTTTATCTACGCGGGTTTGCCCAGGTATCAGCTTGATAGATTATAAGTAGTTTTCAACGCAGCAGCGAGGTTGATATATGGAGCAACAAAAGATCTCACATAACACTTCTTCTTAACAAACTACACTTGTTGAAATGTCCAGAACTAGTGGTGTTTAAGGCTCTGAAAGACTTCATTACATTATTCAAGACTTAATTACATTATTCAAGAACTGTGCCAAAAGAATGTTCCATCAGGAAGACAGCTTACATATTTTCTAAACTTTCAATCGAGTTCTATTTTGGGCTGTTTGCTGCTATACAATGACCCGCATGCTGGACAATATTATCTGCCTACCTTTTTAGTGGTCTTCCTACACCTCTTTTGTTGGTCCAGAGCTTCCACTTCAGGATTCTAGGTGACCATCTGACACTGCCATGTCTCCCCACTGCCATTTCATCCTTGCTGTTCCTTCAACCTTTGTTAAATGTCTAATCTCTTCATTTCTGATTCTATTCCAAAGATTAACTTCTAAACTATTCCTTTTTAACAGAATAATCATTTCTCCGGGTAAGAGCATTTTCAACAGATAAAGTAAATCATCACTTCATAAAGTACAAATCACTTCATATATATATTAATGAATATAAAATATATCTTGTAAAAGTGACTTGTTTGATTGTTCACCATATTGCATCCTAGATTCTTGGTACGTTGTCATGTGTTGATATTTTTTTCTTTTTTTCAGGTTTTGTTTCTGTTGCTGTCGGTGCGCTGGCAACTGTGGTGCGAGGTCGCAGCCCTTTGACAAGAAACACGACAAGTGCAGAAAGCTCATGTTGGCCACACTGCTCATATACGTATCCACATTGTTTATGTAAGTTTATCCTTTCCATTCTACCCAAATTACTTTTATATACTTGTCTAATAGGAAACTCTGTCTGGACATTGTAGATTGAACAAACACTTATCTAAAATTAACCTAGTAGGCGTGCATCTGTGCAGATTCTGCCTGACACTCTGCTACAGCCATTTAAGAACTGTGGACCACTGATGCAGACAAGAGCTAGAATATTTTGCTCATATAGTTCAGATAAACAAGCCCACTGATCTTGAAGTTCATTCGAGAGATCAGACTGTGGGAAGACCTCTCATTTACAATGAGCTGCACAGTAAAGCTGACGTAAAGAGTCAGCTAGAAGGGAAGGATTAAAAAAATGAGAGACTGCAAGGACGGAGAAGGCCAGGAAGGCTCAAACTCTGTCATGCTGCATTGAATGGATGGACTCTGTCAATGCTGATATATCCACATTACAAATAACAAATTGGAAGACAAACAATAGACAGATAAGATTGAAGATTTCTAGATTTAGCCAAGGCCCATCGAAGGTTGTTGAGCTTACTCAAAAATAATAATTATTAATGTAGTGAATAGCAAATTTGATTTCTGTCTTAATTCTTTAGGTTTGGTCTGGTGTGCACGTTTGTGACCAACTCTCGGATGCAGGAAGGTGTCCAGACACTTCCAGGATCTGCCAGGGCTGGTCTGAGGGACACCAGGGTCTATCTGGGAGCTACACATCGACACGTCTCTGTATTGCTCAACGACAACTACAAAGAACTTCAAGAAAACCTGCTCTTCATGCTCAGAAGTCAGTATATAGCTTAAATATTTTTTCATACATTAAAGTAGACATAAGCATTAATTTAGAAGCGTAACTTCCAAAATTTGTCACTATTTGAAGTGCATATCATTGTGACTTAGGACAAGGAAGCCTGAAATGAATCCCCGATACAGGGGCAGGAAATGATGATGACGATGTATTATTTTATTGAAAACATAAACTATTATTTTGCTCTGAGGCACCGGCTTAGAATAGTGCTTCCACTTGTTTCTATTTTCATCGTTTTCGATGTCCTGTAAGAGCCGGGTACCTAATCGAAAATACAACTGGTAACAACAACATCTCACAGAGTTCAGCAATGAGATGGTATATATGAACGAATGAACTAATATTTTAAATAGGATGCCATCTTCAAGTAATGCTTGACTATCAAGAAGTCAGGTATATCGAGAACATCGAGAGAATTTCTTCAAGAGATCTTTAGCTTCATCTACCACTTTTAAAGATTCTTTCTAAAGTAGAAACTGTGATGACACCAAGTTATTTGTTGTCGAACAGTATGAATCTCTCACTAATATGAATGTAATTTTGGTTTAGCTGGTGGCGCAAAGGTTTCCGACCAGTTGGCCGAATTCTCCAAGGCTGTGTCGGTGACAACGCTCAACACCATGGTGGATGATCTTGGACAGGTCAAGAAGAATCTCATAGACATGAGGAAGGTCACCAACGATTTAAGGATTAATGCCTCGCAGCTTAACGATGGTATAGGATACTATTTATTTTATTTGGTTTAATTTAAAAAAAAATATCAAGTTAACTGTTAAGTAATATTATGGTATCTAGTAACTTTTCATTGTTTTATAGGGTTTGTGTTTATTATATGAATCTGGTTTATATGTTTAGTTCTAAATATAAATTTATATTACATACATACATACCATCACGCCATGTCCCTCACAGGGTAGGCAGAGAGAACCGAACGCCACATTTTTCTATCTTGACACACATTCATCGCCTCATCAACATTCATACACCGTCTTATACACGTTCGTCTGTTGTTCACGCTTCTTACATTTCCAACTTTCAGAATATCGTTTACATGGTCGTGCCATCCTTTTCTTGGGCGCCCCCGACCTCTTATTCCATTCCTGTCAGCTTTGTATATTTTCTTCGTCAGGGTCTCTCCAAGTGGCCAAACCATCTCAATGTGTTAACTTTTATTCTGTTAATTACATCTTTCTTCATCTTACATTCTTTCCTTGTATCTTCATTTCGAACTCTGTCAAACATCGTTCTGTTACAAATTCTTCAGAGCGATCTCATTTCAACTGCATTTATTCTGCTTTCGTGCGACTTCTGCCATGTCCAGGTCTCACTTGCATACGTCAGGGTTGGCACTACGATTGCGTTATGAATGGCAACTTTAGCATCATTAATATTAAAAGGATATCACTAAATAAAATCAGTTGTGTGCAATTTAAAATCTACATTTTGTAATTATTATCAATGTGATTTGACTTCAAGATAAAATGAAATAGTGGGACTTACATTATTGCTGGTTTATTCGATTATACAACTTTGAATGTACATATGAAAATTATAATTGTTCGGAATATATTGTATAAGTATCGAGGACAGAGAATTTCTTCTTGAACGATGACCGGACGTGAACGAGGCTGGTATGAGAATGCGGCCGGGAGCTAGCGCAGCTAATCAGCGGGCACGGGAATGGAATTCCTATTTTTTCTCTCTACGTCACATCCGCCCAGACTGAAAAGAATCTATGTAGCGGAACTACAGTTTCATTATTGTAGATAATTAGATGTGAATTATACATACTAACTACAGAAGACTGGACTGCATAAAACATAAAAAAAGCCGTGATATAAAAACTAGTATTTCTATCAAGAAAAATTGCTCGATGTTGATATTTTTGCATAAAATTTTACAACATGACATTAGTCAGATAGGTAAATACTTGTAAGGATTCTATTGAATTCTATCAACATTGAAAAGGTCAATTCTTGTTTAACTTCATATTGTAACCATTTCAGATGAAAATTAAGTATATCTTAAATAGTGTCAAGAAATCAGATGCAATTGAGCCATCAATTTGATATGTGGATAGAATTATCTGCAAATATTTTGAATAGTTACATGCGCAGAATACTAATTTTGGGTTTTTCGCTTGGTTGGTACCTATATGTGCAAACTGTCCCCTTTGCACCGAAAATTATCAACATATTTGCCAATCAATCAACAATGGTTCTGCAACCCGTTGTGAGCCTTGACTTCTACTAGCATTCGTTGTCATCTCCCTCTATCCTGGCATGCACTCTTCCAGTTTAAGTCTCGTTGCATTCCATCCAACCATCGAAGTTTGTCTACTTTGGGACTTTGTGTGGAGAATCCTTTTTGGTATTCTTTCTTCCCTCATTCTTTCTATATCATCGCAACCTCCCTACTTTTATTAACTGTATGATGGTTTGTTGATCATAAATATTTTATTTTATTTTATTGTTATTTTACATTACTTCTCGGGCAACTAACAGGTACTATGTCAAATATTAATTTAACACGCACTCAATAACAAGTTGCCTCATTCTGGAGACATGTGATATTAATCGTCTCACAGATCCAGACTGAAAACACATTAAAAAACTGTGTCTCCACCGGGAATCGAATGCGGGACCCTTGGATCAGCAGTCAGATACCTAACCAACTGAGCCACAAAGGCCGACCGATATTGTAGACTTCTTCGTTGCATTGCATTCTCTAAAGTTGGTTTTCTAGTGCAGGCCAAACTTCCGATATATGCCGAAACCTTTATTTTTTTTATGTCACATATCATCGTGACAAAATATTTTGTCACATATCATCATTTTGAATCGCTTTATTCTTTTGTTCAGGACTAAGACGAGTGAAGAGGGAACTTCTTGTTACACTCAACAAATGCCAACAGAAACAGTGTCGAGAAATTTTGAACAGATACAAGATTGGAGAACTCGATACATCTGGTATAGATTTTAGTCAGGTAAAGAAAGATATATATTTTAAATATTATGTGTTCATGAATGTATTTAAATTTTTACTATCTTTAATTCAAAATCAAACTAATGCCAATTCTAATAAATCAACCAGTTCTTTTTTCTACATAATTTTATCTGATTCTTCAGTTTTATTGATGTATATTGTTTCTTATCCGTGTCATTTTATCATTCATATCTAAATGCAAATATATTTCTATAATATCATTCTCTGTTAATCTATTATCATCCTGTTTTTCATGCTGCTCTTGTTAGATGCTTGACAAGTATTTTCCCAGGGTTCGTATTCATTTTTCTTCTCATAACATTTTTTTACATTCTCTTTTAGTTTTTATTATAACATTTTTATGCATTTTATTTCTTGATGTGTTTTTGTGATTCTCTTGTTTCTTATTTTGAGATATTTTAGGATCAACATACTCATCGGTTGGTCATCTTTTTCAGTTGCCAGATGTGTCGGATCTGCTGGCCAAAGTGTCATCTCTGATAGATGGCAACATTCAGGAAGAGGTAAAAGAAGGACAACAAGTGTTCAATGATATCAAGAACAGCATAGAGACATCCGTCAATGAACAGATTCCAGTACTCAAGACTGCTATTGAAAATGCAGGTTAGTTTTATAATGAATAATGATTTTATAATATTTTGATATCAAATATTTTGCTGCTTCCACCACCATCTGCTTCACATGTGGAAAACACTGTAGATAATCTTAATACTAGGTTCAACTCTTAGAGAAGTGACAATTTCTTGAATGCTTTTTAAATTGTTTTTCGAGAATACTAAATAACCATCACCAATGGGACTTGGGATAGCTCCTTCACATTCCTTAAATCAGTCCACTCGTGAATGTTTAAAAGTCAGGAATGCCGGCTTCTCTGACCCTTCTACGAACCTCAATCTTCTTGATGATGGCCTCTGTGGATTAACATAACTCAAGTGATGAAATAATGAAGACAATAAAGTAACAAATTTTTTTAAATGTTTACAGTTTTTGATTGAATTGACTTATGTTTTAGGTGTGAAGATAGCCAAGTTCTCCTCACAGTTAGATGACATTGTGAAAAGTACTAACACAGCGATAAAAGAGACAGCAGAACCAAATGTGGATCTGGCTGAAGACTATATAAATCAGTATAGCATCTATGTGTGGTATGTGGGGCTAGGAATGTGTTGCATCTTCCTTTTGGTAACTATATTTGCTATATTCATGTAGCTATAAAGTAACTATATTTGCCATATTCATGTAGCTATAAAAGAGACAGCAGAACCAAATGTGGATCTGGCTGAAGACTATATAAATCAGTATAGCATCTATGTGTGGTATGTGGGGCTAGGAATGTGTTGCATCTTCCTTTTGGTAACTATATTTGCCATATTCATGTAGCTATAAAGTAACTATATTTGCCATATTCATGTACCTATAAAGTAACTATATTTGCCATATTCATGTAGCTATAAAAGAGACAGCAGAACCAAATGTGGATCTGGCTGAAGACTATATAAATCAGTATAGCATCTATGTGTGGTATGTGGAGCTAGGAATGTGTTGCATCTTCCTTTTGGTAACTATATTTGCCATATTCATATAGCTATAAAGATGTACTGAATTTTAACTAAATTGATGTACCTAACATTATGTTCATATCATAAATTATTTCAGATTTAGTAAATATATGAAAATAAATGCCCT
This sequence comes from Molanna angustata, assembly GCA_963576475.1. NCBI lineage: Eukaryota > Metazoa > Arthropoda > Insecta > Trichoptera > Molannidae > Molanna > Molanna angustata. The sequence goes on along the minus strand of OY754965.1, from coordinate 2,442,343 downwards.
AAGGTGGCTACTACATAGAAAGAATGACTGATGATCGTATGACAAAAAAGTATACAAGGCTAGTAAAAGAGGAACAAAAAGTAGAAATCTGTCTAGGAAAAGTTGGGACGATTACAATAACGGGGTTTTGAAGGACAGAGATAGTAATAGAAGAAGTAAGAATAATAAAAGAGTGTGTTTGAGATGATATATGGACGTGAACGAAACGAGAAATATGTGTCAAGAGGAGTCTGGCATTTTGTTCTCTTTACCTACTCCAAATCTGGTAATTTTTTTTAGTAGAAACTGTATGATTCTAAGAACATATCATAAATTTTTTTAAATTATTATAATTTTCTTATAATATTTTCTACCACAATCTATTATGTGATCATTTCTCTTGAGTTTTCTTTTCCTTTTTTGGGCTTGAGTATATTTTTTACTTAATCTATCTTTTCCAGATCTTAGCATGTATTGTGATGGGTCTCTTATGTGGTATATGCGGCAAAAGGCCCGATGGTTACGGAGATGACTGCTGCAATAAAGGGGCTGGAAGTCAATTTCTGATGTTGTAAGTTTTATTTCAAAAAAATTATCTTCAATATAGTTTCATTCATAGCATGCACCACCTAATGTAAATCTTGCAAGTGGAAATTCTAATATCCCGTAGAAACCATAATTTATGAGTTAAACCAATAAGGATTGTATCCCAGAAGAAGAAGAATCTGACAAATCATCATAAAAAAACTGCGCGAACAATTTGCAACGATGCATCAAGTGTCGCATCTATGTACATACAGAAATGGCATGTCAGCTTACAAGTAGTATTGAATTAGACTGGATTATCAAGGGTCAACTGTAATTAGTAGTACCTATCCTGCATGTAATTGATTTGTTAGAATAGGAGATAAGCCTAACAAATAAGTATTTTAATAAGTCTAATCAATGTGTATTTTGAAATTCCAGGTCAGTTGGTTTGATGTTCCTCCTGGGAATCGGACTTATTGCATTAACTCTGGTCTACTTTGCTCTTGGAGTTGTTGCACAGAGGGCCTTCTGTGATTCTCTCAAGTAAATATATAGTTTTTTATCTTTTACTGTGATATTAACTTAATTTTAACATATATTCCGTGTCTATTGATATATTTAATTAATAATATTATTGTAATGTTTTATAGGAATCCTCAAGACGACCAACTGTTTTTGTTGATTGACGAGCTGGTGAACCTGGATCAGATAGTCTTCAAGGAAAAGGCCAACAAAGATTTCAATATGAGCTACCTCATCACTAGCTGCCACAGAAACGATACTATCTACAATGTAATTCATCACTTTCAAATTATCTCAATGATTCCAAATAATTATGTTATAATATTAATGCCTACATAAATTTGTTTTGAATCTAATGAAACCAATTCAATTTAAATAACATCTCATATAGTCCTACTTATAAACGTGTTGTAAAAATTACATGGCCGTTTAACAACCGTGTAGGCAAAAACGTTACCAATAAACGCTGTGTAGCAGATCAGTTGATCAACGACTGTGTATCTCTCATATAAATTTTACACATTGCTTGCACAGCTGTCAGTGGTAGTTTAACGGTGTTTTAACACAAATTTATTCTATCACAAATCAAATTTTATTTTGATATGCATGTTTATATTGCTATATCTCGGAATAATATGACGAAACCTCTACAGTTTATTATATTCTCGATAGTTGTGTATTTTAGGAACGAAAAGTTGTCCAAAAAATTGCTCTTTTTTAATATCTACAATGGTGTTCGCTTGGGTATTCGTATGATGAAATTATTTGTTTTATTTTACATATTCTTATTTTGAAATGTGAAAAACATATGAAAATATTAACTACGACAAACGTCTAAATTATAATACTATTGCAAGTTTACTAATTATATGTACAAGAAGATTCAAATAAAAAAATAAATAATAAATAATGGCGGCTGGCGGCTCTGCGCATGCGCGAGTGGGAAATTACAACGTTGTCGGATTATTTTTTGTTGCACGCTTGTTGCAACTACACAAGTCGTTATTCAGCGTTTATTAGTAAGATTTTCAAATAATCGCTGCACGGGCTTTACATGGTGTGTGACTAAAACACTGGTCAACGGGTGTGCAGTAGATTTTTGTTAGTAAGACTCATACTACTCCTACTCCCTCACCTAGGATACATATTCAAAGCATGGTGACTGTTGACTAGAGGGCCTGTCCCCGGATGAACTGGGATAGAGGGGCAGGAAATGATGATGATCTCATGTATAGTTCAGCAATGAGGTTGCCCCTGTGAAATGTATTTGAACTTAGAAATATTTATATGTTTGCCATACCCTTAAATAATAATTTGTTTATTTCTTATACTGTAGGTGTTGAAAATGGACAAAATGGTTAATCTGACACAACTGAAAATAAGATCAGAGAACGAGCTCCAGGAGAAAATCAAGTTGATCTACAAATCCATATCCTTTGAGCACGACAACTTTGTTATTCTCAAGGACACAGCCAAGGAGAAGCTTATTGAACTTTCTGAGAGTGGACTTTCTGATTTCCCGTTCGACAGGTTTACAGAAGTGGTAAGGATTGCTTTTTCATCCTTTATATTTTCGCTGGTCATCAGAGAAATGTAATTTTCTTACTTTGCTATCTTCTGTATGTTAAGTTGTTTAGTTTCTTTTGTGTATAGGCATTTCGATGGGGTGTATTTATTTAATTGTAAATAAATTATAAAAGGTTTATTGATAAACAAAACAATTAAAAGATGACTCAAATATGTTGAACTTTTTAAGCGTAATATATGTGTGATAGATATTTCATGTCCATATTTTATACATACATATTTTTTAGGCTTGCTTATGTATACGGATATTAGGATAAATAGGAATACGGATAATTAGGATAAATAGGAATACGGATAATTAGGATAAATAGGAATACGGATAATTAGGATAAATAGGAATACGGATAATTAGGATAAATAGGAATACGGATAATTAGGATAAATAGGAATACGGATAATTAGGATAAATAGGAATACGGATAAATAGGAATACGGATAATTAGGATAAATAGGAATACGGATAATTAGGATAAATAGGAATACGGATAATTAGGATAAATAGGAATACGGATAATTAGGATAAATAGGAATACGGATAATTAGGATAAATAGGAATACGGATAATTAGGATAAATAGGAATACGGATAATTAGGATAAATAGGAATACGGATAATTAGGATAAATAGGAATACGGATAATTAGGATAAATAGGAATACGGATAATTAGGATAAATAGAAATACGGATTTTTGGATCCTGCATTTATTTCAAACTGAGATCGCTTCCTGAGATGTAAGGGTCGACCGAGAAAGAGCTGGCATGATCATATAAATGAGATTTTGAAAGAGGGGAACATACGAAGTCAGAACAATAGGAGAGCATGTATGACGCGATGTATGAATGTAAATGAGGCAAAACAGGTATGTCAAGATAGAAGAGTCTGGCGTTCGGTTCTCTCTGCCTACCCCAAATAGGGAAACGGCGTGATGGTATGTATGTATGTATGAGATCAGTTCCGGGTTTTGGTGGATAATGTGATAGATGAAAAAAGCATTCAAATGGAAATTGAAAACCAGATTCAGTATCTAGAACTGAAGTAAAGTGTTACTGTATATTATGAATGACTACTTATTACAATTTCAATGTTAACTATGTAATGAGCCAATCTGCTTTAATAATGATTATAAATAAAAAAAATTGTTTTATTTTATTTACATGTGCATTTTTTGCTACATTTTTTTACAATTTATCCACTAAAAATCTTTTTTATGGTCCGTGGAATTCAAAATTATAATTAAGCGGTCCGTGAAGTATGGCGACTGCTGCTTTAAATTATCATTTTCCACAAATCAAATTGATATCTTATATTCCTTAATATGGCTTTGATTTTCATTTCAGCTTGTTAACAATATAACGTCCATAGATCTGGGATCGCTGGCGAAGCAGCTGCGTGATACAGCGGACAAGATATCTGGTCGACAGGACTTTGATCAGGTCACTGCCAATCTTAAGAATCAAGCTTTACACTTGGATTCTTATCAAGCTAACTTGGTCAATCCAATGATAAGGGAAGCTGAGATGCTCAATGTGAGTTATATATCTTTTATTCTCTATTACTTTTTATATTAAATGAAGTTGATTGTTCCATTGGTTGACACCTAGCCAATCATAGGATGTGTTACATGGTTTTTACATTTATTTTGTCTTTGTACGAGATGATTACTAATAACAAAACTTAATGTTGTGTCAAGGATTTAGTCATGTTTTCTCTCATATTCTCATTTTCAGATAGCGCATCTATGACATGAAATAACCTGTGGGGGCAAGTCTAGTCAGCCGGCGGAATCAAACCCATCCATGTTTACCCATATCATGGATATAATTATCTTATGGAGTTCTATAATATCTTTAGATGTATGATAATTATATCCATGATATGGGTAAACATGGATGGTTATGATTCCGCCTGTTGACTAGACTTGCCCCCCTGGTGTCAGATAGCTCAGCTTAAGCATAGTTATAAATATATTTATTTATTATACGGCATAAGCCTTTTACAAAAAATCACAGTTGTATAGTGCATATACATATGTCATAAGCCTATTACAAAGAATCAAGGTTATACAGTGCATATATGGGCTAAGCCTATTATAAAGAATCAAGGTTATACAGTGCATATACGGGCTAAGCCTATTTATTACAAAGAATCAAGGTTATACAGTGCATATATGGCATAAGCCTATTACAAAGAATCAAGGTTATACAGTGCATATACGGGCTAAGCCTATTTATTACAAAGAATCAAGGTTATACAGTGCATATATGGCATAAGCCTATTACAAAGAATCAAGGTTATACAGTGCATATATGGGCTAAGCCTATTATAAAGAATCAAGGTTATACAGTGCATATACGGGCTAAGCCTATTTATTACAAAGAATCAAGGTTATACAGTGCATATATGGCATAAGCCTATTACAAAGAATCAAGGTTATACAGTGCATATACGGGCTAAGCCTATTTATTACAAAGAATCAAGGTTATACAGTGCATATATGGCATAAGCCTATTACAAAGAATCAAGGTTATACAGTGCATATACGGGCTAAGCCTATTTATTACAAAGAATCAAGGTTATACAGTGCATATACGGGCTAAGCCTATTTATTACAAAGAATCAAGGTTATACAGTGCATATATGGCATAAGCCTATTACAAAGAATCAAGGTTATACAGTGCATATATGAGCTAAGCCTATTATAAAGAATCACGGTTATACAGTGTATATATGGCATAAGCCTATTACAAAGAATCAAGGTTATACAGTGTGTATACGAGCTAAGCCTATTATAAAGAATCAAGGTTATACAGTGCAAATACGGGCTAAGCCTATTACAAAGAATCAAGGTTATACTGTGCATATACGGGCTAAGCCTATTACAAAGAATCAAGGTTATACTGTGCATATAAGGGCTAAGCCTATTTCAAAGAATCAAGGTTATACAGTGCATATAAATAAAGTTTGTATAGGTAAAAATGATTAGATAGAAAAGAAGAGTTATACAAAGAAATAAAGAATATACATATATGAAATGATATTAAGATACACAAATTAATCAAAAACATGTAAGAGTAAATAATGCACAACTAGTATAAAAACATGTAAGAGTAAATAATGCACAACTAGTATAAAAACATGTAAGAGTAAATAATGCACAACTAGTATAAAAACATGTAAGAGTAAATAATGCACAACTAGTATAAAAACATGTAAGAGTAAATAATGCACAACTAGTATAAAAACATGTAAGAGTAAATAATGCACAACTAGTATAAAAACATGTAAGAGTAAATAATGCACAACTAGTATAAAAACATGTAAGAGTAAATAATGCACAACTAGTATAAAAACATGTAAGAGTAAATAATGCACAACTAGTATAAAAACATGTAAGAGTAAATAATGCACAACTAGTATAAAAACATGTAAGAGTAAATAATGCACAACTAGTATAAAAACATGTAAGAGTAAATAATGCACAACTAGTATAAAAACATGTAAGAGTAAATAATGCACAACTAGTATAAAAACATGTAAGAGTAAATAATGCACAACTAGTATAAAAACATGTAAGAGTAAATAATGCACAACTAGTATAAAAACATGTAAGAGTAAATAATGCACAACTAGTATAAAAACATGTAAGAGTAAATAATGCACAACTAGTATAAAAACATGTAAGAGTAAATAATGCACAACTAGTATAAAAACATGTAAGAGTAAATAATGCACAACTAGTATAAAAACATGTAAGAGTAAATAATGCACAACTAGTATAAAAACATGTAAGAGTAAATAATGCACAACTAGTATAAAAACATGTAAGAGTAAATAATGCACAACTAGTATAAAAACATGTAAGAGTAAATAATGCACAACTAGTATAAAAACATGTAAGAGTAAATAATGCACAACTAGTATAAAAACATGTAAGAGTAAATAATGCACAACTAGTATAAAAAATTATTATAATTTACTTTGTGTAGAAAGAATATACAAACAACAAACAAATAAAATTCTGTATAAGAACAGTACATACAAGCTGTGTATTTAAAAAGTGAAGAAAATAATTTAATGTTTGGTCTCGTTGACAAGTGCAATGTATAGGTGTCTTTTATAAATACCAATCGAATCGGTAAAGATATCTGTGTATTGTGCATACTGATTCTCCAACCTATGCAGTCTTTGCAAAGTTGAATTAGCCCGGTATACACTAGTGTTAGTGAGGCTATAAAATGGCGAGGTACTGCGTGAGACCAGGGTCGTCACCCACAAATTTATATAAGTGAGCAAGTTATATAAATTTGCATTAATGTAATTATCAGTGATGTTTATGTATTTAAAGTCGGACAGTATAAATATAGTCAAATATGTTTTGAATCAACCTATCGGTACAACTCAACCAAAATATTAAGTTATTTTAAATCAAGTTTAATGTTTTTTTATTCAGGACACAGCCATAGAATTAAGAGACGGTCTCAAATTCAACCATTCATCGTTCAAAGAAGCTGTCCGGTCACTTATTAATGAGAGGGTCACTTATTAATGAGTTATTTTAAATCAAGTTTAATGTTTTTTTATTCAGGACACAGCCATAGAATTAAGAGACGGTCTCAAATTCAACCATTCGTCGTTCAAAGAAGCTGTCCGGTCACTTATTAATGAGACGGAAGAAGCGGAACAATACCTATCTAGTCAAGGTCCAGAAGCCGTTAAAAATGTAAGTTTCCTCAATACATCTTTATCACTAGGATTGTTTCATACCTATATTCATTCTGATATGTGTGTATTTTGTAGCATAACACATCTATAATAAATAATTTAGAATCATTCCAGAATTGATTAAGAAATAATTTGGAGTATATTATTTCTCAACTATAGTAAATCAAACCCAGAAGTCTATTATTTACACTAAAAACTTTAGTATTATAAACAAGATTTGTTTTATATTATTTACAAATAAAATAGAAATACAAAAATGTATTTTTCCAACAGGACTTTTATAAAGCTTTTAAATAATACATTGAATACATTCCACAATGGAATACTTTGGGTTTTCTGACTGTCGACATTTGATGTCCTGTCAAGAATTAATGACCATTTTAATGCGTTATGTTTTCAGTTGACTCGCGTGTTTGCAACGGGAATAGCGGAACAGGTGTCTGAATATCTGGAACGGGTTGTCTCCCAAATAGAGAACAAGGTTGGAAGATGTGGTCCCATCTCCAATGTATACAACGCAACCCTCAACACAACATGCAAGAAGATTCTATTACCATTTGTAAGTACTTACATTTATTTTATATTATTATGTTGTCGCTAAAATAAATTTGTCTCCTTTACATACAAGTGTTTTACATTCTTGTAAAGGGCTTCATGTTTTTTAATGTATATTTTTTTTTGTACTTTATTATGTGTTATTTAAATGAAATAAATAAAAAAAAAATGATTGAAAGATATAATGAGTAAGACGAAAAAAAAAAAATATTTGAGATGGTTTGGCCACATAGAAAGAATGAGTGATGATTGTCTGACAAAGCATGATGATGAGGAATGAGAAGTAGAGAAAGAGTCATGAAAAAGTTGGCACTATCATATAGAAAGGATCATGAGAACAGCATGTATGAGACAATGCATGTACATGAACGAAACAAACAATTCATGTTAAGAGACAGGAGTGTTCTCTTTGCCTACCCCAATTAGGGAAGTTGCGTGACGGTTGTAACAATTTTTTTTCTAATGTAGTTTAATTTTCTTTCACAGAATGGTTTCTGGTTCGCTTCCGGTTGGTGCATCATCCTGTTCATTCCGCTCATCATAATATCTGTTAAGTTGGCAACACTTTACCAGAAGTCTGATCCGTATCCCGGACCGTTGGTTGAGGCGTAAGTACAACATTTTCTCTTCATCTCTTATAAATGTGTTATTTTCTTGTATATTATGTGTGCGTGTGCGTGTTACTTCATTACGTTTTATCTGTTACAAGTTTCTGAACGCAGCGGAAAGTTTGTGTTGTTTCTGTTGATAATCCAATCGAGTTTTGTTATTAAGGTGGAAGATTGAAATTTTCAGCAGACATTTTGTTTATACGGTGTGTGTTTTCGAGTATATTTGCTGTTTTAATATTATAATCGGTGATTAGATATTAATTTGTGTGTGTCTGATGTGTGGTTGAAGGTGATTTTTTTTGTTTCCGGAATCTTTCATTCCATACTCTTATCATTCCATCATACCAAATAGACTGTCTTAAAACTATCCATCGTTTGAACTTTATTATATGTATACATACTTATATGTGTATATATTGGACTGTTTTCAGAATTACTTTTGGATAATTTTAATAATTATTAAATCGCTATACATTACATTATCAAATGAAAGTAATTTCGGGGAAGTCTTATATTTTATTTATTTAAAACACTTCTTTACACCTTGTGCACCTGGAGTTTATTTCCAAATGTCATTGTCTTCCGGATGGCCTAGTCTTCACACCAGATTTTTTAAACCTAACCTACAATAGTTTGGTAAAAATAGGTTGGTTAGGTTTGTTGGAAGATATAATTGCAACTGGCGTGGGCCAGTTGCATTATATATTAAAAAAAGTAGCTAAAATGTTAAAAAAAAGTATACTTTTATAATTATTATGAAAACTTAATTTGTGTGCCATATATTGGTAAGACCGATAGAAGTATTAATATTAGAGTTAAGGAACATCTGCGATGTTTAAAAAATACAAATTTTAGTGAATTTGCTAACTATATTATTGAAAAGGGACATAGTTTTGACAATAGAACAGGTATTAAAATCTTGCATTCCAACAATAACACAAATATCGCAGGTACCCCAATTTTGAATATTTTTCCACTAACATTTGACCATAATAATCATAATAATATACCGCCACCCCCTCTAGTTACCCCCTTCATCTCTCTAGTCACTTCCTCCATCCCTTCAGTTATCCACCCCCACCCTATCCACAATGTACAGCCTATCTATCCTACATAACTTAAATTTTATCGCAGTTAGTTTGTAAGTGAACTCCAGACGAAGGAGAGGTGCTCTCCGAAACCGGTCGAGTTATCGACGGAGTTAAGTGTGCAACACAAAAAAAAAAAAAATTATTTTTCTTATTATATTAAAAAAAGTAACTCAATTGATATTTTTACCAAACTTTTGTAGGTTAGGTTTAAAAAATCTGGTGTGATGACTAGGCTATCCTAGCCTTCCAACTAACCAGTGTTTTGAGTATGAAAAAGCAAGATTTCGGCGAGAAATAAGTTCTTTTCTGTGGTGACAGGAGCCAAAATGGCTTTCTACAGCCATAGCAGCAGTTTTATTTTGTGTTTTTCATTTCAATAGATATTTTTTAACCCAGCATATTGTGTTGGTTTATAAAAAAAAAACTGGTTAGATGCTCGAAATTGCCATTTGGCGATATACTCTTATAAACTAGGGATTTGGAATTTTAAAATAATTTAATCACAGATAAACCTTACATAGAAAATTTTATCTGTATTGAAAGGTGTTTTGGAAAAAGTAATATATTTTATTGTTAACAGCACATACTGCCACTGCCAGAGAATAATATATTACATTTATTTATGATTCATTTGGTAAAGCGATTGTATAGTAATTTTTTGGCGTATTTTTTTAAACATGTTTTCAATGAAATTTAATATTCAGATGATATTTCAAACTTTTTACGATTCAGTATACCCGTGTGAGTGACGTGAGTCTCACAAATTATTATTATTATTACGTTTCTTTCTCTCTCTTATTTATATTTTGTCTTTTTCGAGTCACGTTACTCACCCCCTCCCCCCAAAATCCTAGCATCACATTTGCATTTTCACATCACCATTAAAATGTCTTCATTTGTTTGTTTTTTTTAATTTAATGTTTCTTTTTTCGTCTACCAAAATCAACAATCAAAAGGTTTGCATCTCCCGTTCGACAATCAAAGAGTGCAAATGACTGTTTCTAAAAAAAATATACGTTTTTTAAATATTTTTATTGTTTTTTTGCCGTGTTCCCATTTTTTCGATACACCTATTTACTTATACATTCTTATTGCAATTTTTTTTTATATAATATTTTTGATTTATATATTTATTTATTTTTGACAGTACCTAGTTTGCTTATCCAAGCATGGCATGGTTTTACAATACCTATGCAATATTTTGTAATCTTTGTATTTATATGTGCCATGAATTTCGAGATAATTTTATGACATATTATGTAAGTTTGCAAAATACATACAGGTATTTTAGGTACTTAATAATTTATTTCATCCAATTTCAATTCTTTGATAATTTCTCAGTACAATTAACTGATCAGATAATTATTATGTTTATGTGGCCAAGTTGACACTTGATGTGGCCATTTTAGAAAATAAACCATTTCTCTAGTAATTTTCAACGTAAAAATAAGAATATTTGTGTCATATTCTAATTGATACTGATTTGAATTTTCAGTAATTCATAATTTAACATATCATAAAAAATCAATATACTTTAGAAAAATCGTTGAAATTAGGATTAGGTCACAATCAATGGGGTTGCATAAATGCATATAAACCTTGTGACGACGGATATGAATAATAACTCACCCCTGCGGCATCCAGTGATGTCACTCGTATTTTAGGTACAGAAACAGCTGTCATGTATATGTGACGCTCATTGTCAAAAAGTTAAAAGTAGGTACAAATAATTTGGAAGTCATCATATAATTATTATTTAATTTTAAAACTGATTTAGTCATATTGTACATTCATCTTCAGCGGTGTATTTTAGTATATCTGATCAATTTGAAGTATGATTTAGATTTTTTTAATATAATCGATAAATTGTTTTGCCTCCGTGATAGATTATAGATTTGTTAATCAGTAAAGACATGTTTGGTTTGCAGTGAAAGACGTCCAACAAGTAAAGTTCGTTGCAAAGCTAAACTAACGATTAATTGACCCAAAGGCCTTGTCGTAGTCCACTGTATCATACCACATTACAGTAGGTAATTAATTACTAACATACGTTTGCACTCTTTCATTGTGCTCCTACAAAATTCCTTCAATAGGGTACTTGCACTAAACATACACACATATTTCATCCTTATTTATTATTTCAACTTGATTCAAATCCCAATAATTTGTATCAAATGTCAAATATTCAATATTTTCAACCAATCATGCAAGTAAAACTATTTTATTTTAATATATAAATAACGAAACACTATACTTTGTAAAAGATTTCCTCGTTTTAACTCGGTTGTAACGTTTTCAACCTTGGCTCGTTATCATTAACAACCTATCACTACTAACGTAACAAGTTGTCATTAATGATGAGCGTAAGCTTGAAAATGTTATAACAATTGAGTTAAAACAACTAAGCAGATGTTTTACAATGTTTTATGTTTCATTTTTTTAACACAATTCTTAAAACTTCTTATATCTTTATCAATTTAATCGTTTGAGTTAGGCGAGGCAGAGTTTGATTAGTTGTTGTATTCAAATTTTAATCCATTCACCTATAGTACAAGCATTTTGTTGCTTAGTTTAGGCAATGGACAAAGATATATGTATATCCAACTGCCTGATCTAGGACTTGCATCTTCTTAGTTGCCATGAAACAGATTCTTAGTTGCAATGAGAATTAAAATAAAATGGATTTGAATCTATTTAGAAATAAATCCAAGTTATAACTGATAAATTGAAATAAAAGAATTTAAAACAATATTAAATAATTATTTATGCAAAATTATTTTTACATTGTAGTAATCAAAGTTGAACAAAGAACGAGATGTTTATAAGTTATATTTAAAATTTAACTTTTTAAACACATTATTTTATCCGGTATTTTTAAAAATCGTTTAAACCTTTATTTGTTTGTGAAATTACCCTATTGTCCCTCACTGTGTGTGTCTTACATAAGGTGTGCTTGAGTATCTTACTAATTATTTTTTATGTTTGTCAGATTGTTTTATTTTTTCATATTTTTTTTTTGATATTCGGAACGTTTTGCTTTTTGTGTTTATTTTAATAATCTTTGTGTTGTTGAAAGTTAATTGACTTTGTCTTTTTGTTTTGTGTGAATTGTTCTCATTTGTATGAATGTAGTCGAAGTATTTATTTTTCGTTTTTTTTGTGTGTGATCAAAATTGTATTTAGTTGTTTATGATTTATTTACAATTAAGAATATTTTTTTTTTTTTTAGATTTATTTTTGTTATGTTATTTTGAAAACCAATTTAATTTTTATTAATTGCAGATATAATTGTAAATACATAATTTAATATATATTTTATTTAACAATGATATTTAGTGCATGATCAGCTGTTATGAGCTTTCAGCTAGTTGTTATAACAATTCAGTGTTCTTATTTCAGGAATCACCAACTGTATATGATTTTAAAAATTAAATCAAACAGTTTAATATATTTTTTTTTATCAAATTGATTACTTCATGAAAGTAGTTATTTTATTACATTGTAACAATTTTAACAGTTGTCAAATTTTAGGTAGTGTTGCTAGCTAATTGTTATAAATTGTCATTAAACATGGTACGACTTGTTATATTTTGGTAAAAAATATGTTTTTTTTTTGACAACCATATTGTAGATGCGTATATCTAAATTAAATATGCAGGGGAATCCAGACTTTTTTCACACTGTTTTAGTCTTAGCAAAAAAAACTGTTTTACAAAATTTAGAAAGAACATTCTTATAATTTCAATTTTAATCATATGAGGTCATTCTCATTTTATTCCTATAGTCTGTTATTAAGGCTTTTAATTTTCAAATTGTCCAATCAAACAAGGTATTATCGAATATTTAATTTGGTATGGCAACACAGCAGTGTTGCTATATAACCAATTCAAGATATTTTAAAAATGTTATGTTATGTGGTATTGATAAATACAAAATAAGGGATATTTAAACTGAAGGGATTTTTTTATTTCAATGTCAAAAATATGTTTTATTTATAATTTGTTTCTTTAACTTATATTTAATAATTTTAATTTAAAAGAATAAAATATTTAGTGGTTATAAATAGTGGTCATTTTTAACAAAACATCAAGTTCACAATTCACGTTCACGCGTCATCTCACCATTTCACGCTTTATTAATATCACATCACATCACTTCACGTCATGTTGTGAATGCTAAAATAGAAGACAAAAAGATTATCGATTGGAGATGATTGTAGTCTGGATTGGTTTGGATGAAATAAATAAAGAAGAAGAAGAAGGAATTATAAAAAGTAGTATGTAGACACAAATGCTACACATAACAGCACAAGTGATTCTATTTTTGCAGGGAAATGCGTTCGCTACTGAGTCGGACCAATCGATGGCTTGATTGTAGTTAACAAACTCTGCTACAATTAAACCTAACCTAACCTAACCTAACCTACTTTACAATTAATATACACTGCCCCAACGCCTTAGACAGTACAATAATTAAATTATTTATTACTAATTATTATAATACATATTATGATATACCTCTTATTATACAACAAAGTACCTATTAATATTTATTGTCAGTATTTTAACAGTTTATTGTACAATACACTACCTATATAAATATTATTATATTGAAAAATAAAGTATCTATTTATTATAAATGCCTTTCTTTTCTCACACACATTTACACCTCAGTTTTATTTATCGTAGTTGAGTTTGTTTTATGAATCAAGCCATTGATTCTCTTATTCATTTATGTAATTATTTAGTATCATAATTAGTTTTAAGTAGAATTGATTCCTAATAATATAATATATGTATATATATATGAAGTATTGTTAGTATGTAAATATTTACTACATAGGTAATCATATCATTACGTTTTTATATTATTATTTTATTTTATCGGTGATGGAACAAATTTGATTTTTCAGTTTTGTGATAATTGAGAAAATTCTTGAAACTATATTATCATTAGTCAAATATTTTAATAATTTAGTAGCTATATATAGGTCATAAAAAATTTTATCTTTGGAAACCATAGAATTATAATGTACAGAAATCGCGTGTAGTACAAATTTTGAATTCAAATGTATGCCAAGTTTTTTTTACATGTGTGTGTGAGGCGGTAGATCGGTTGGTTTACGTATTATGTAGGTGTGCGTATCGGTAGGTGTACGTATACTAGAAATTCGTCTGTTCCAGCGTAGTTTTAGTTGGCATACATTCATTGCGCTGACTAGGTATCTGTATCATATATAATCTAAGTTATATTCATTATTTATTTACTTAAAATACACTAAAAAATAACATTTATCAGATACAAAGAGAACTAAAATACTATGTATTCATAAACTTATACAATTCAATGACTTCAAGTCGTAATAATCTAGTCAGAGAAGAAGCAGGAATATATTTTACCTACAGAGCTTACGACCTGTCATCAGATTGGATGAATATCGAACATTCTTGAAGTTGTATATCCTTTCAATTTCAAGTAACCTTACACTTGAAATGATGATATTGAGTCTATATTTTGGAAAGTCACGCAATTTTTTAGAAAACTTCTTTACTGTAATATTATATTTAAACTCACACAGATTGTAAATACGGTTGACTGTGGCAAAATTCAAGATGGACGCCGCCAAAACATTTAACTATTTTGACAGCAACACAAAGTACATGTTGAACTAGTTCTATTAAAAGGTTTCAACTAAAACAATGATAAAGCACTCTCCAGTTGAGGTTAGAATTCACATAATTTCTTCTGTATGTCTTTATTGAGTAAAATCTCAACTAAAACAATTATAAAGCTCCCTTATTGAGGTTAGAATTAACCTTGACAGTTTGACTGTGTTCCATACGATATTCCGTGTGTGACGTCACTATTTATCATTTGAAAGAAAATGAAAATCATATAACTGAAAATGTAATTAAATTTTACTCACTGATATAATAAAATAGTAAATCATAAATTTGACAGTATTGAAATAATGTAGAATTATTTTTAATTGTAATTTATCACAATATTTAATTATATTTAAAGAAATGATGTATTCTATAGTAGAAGTCAATTTTTAACAACTTATACTTAGTTATATAAATATTAAGTACCTAATTATTTATTTTGTCATATTTTATCATTGTTATTATTGCATTGTCATTTTATATTTAATTACTGTTGTGTAATTTGATTCAGAATTTCCCAAATACTTAAATTATCATCAATATGTAATAACGAAATAATGATGTTTTGAATCAGTCAGCCATTCTTTCATAAAACATAACAAAGTTATATTTTTACAGTCTTATTCATAATAACTTATGTTGGGTTTGAAACAGTGTATAACAACATTACTCACTATTCATAATAACATGTATAAGGCATAAACATGCTATTATGAGTAGCATAATACAATATAATGGATACATTACGCCTGTATAAGATAAAAATGGTCCCAGGTAATTTTAACAGCAATATAAGAAGATTACAGGGACCCAACATTTCCGATAATTCCAGAATGTTGCTGATGATCATTAACATACTTTGATGTTTGTGAAGCGACATGAATATTTGTGATTCTGCTTCATCAAAAATAGTAAAAATGCACTATATTTTCCATATCACAATAATTAATAATACAATCAAACATATTAAGTCTTAACGTGACGTAAACGAATAACAAAAAATATTTGTCACAACCACTGACAGATCATTTGAGGATGCCTATATTAATTTAAGGTTAGGTACTCACTTTTTCATTATTGTTCCAGTTTTCGCTACGGTTTTACATATAAATATTTAAATGATGATATTCACGAAATAAAAGATGAAAACACAAACAACACAAACATTTTTTTTTTCAAAACATGAGCAAATGAGAAACATAAATAAATTGCAACGTTGTCAGCTCAAACAGTAACATAGCAAACGTTATTGTTATATTGCTATATTAATGTTATTATGAATATTCAAGAATATAAGAGCTTATACTGTGTTTTAGTTATATAATTTTTTTACAACAATATAAGGAAACATTATGGATAAGACTGTTAATGTTTACAGAATTTTCCGAACCCAAAATGAATTTTATTTTTGATCAATTTCGAATAAAACCCATTTGATTATTATTTTATTCAACACGGGTCGTTCAAATAAAATTTTTGATGCACTCAGTGCAAAATTCCATTTCATGAAACAATATTGTCTCCCCTTAATGACAGCACATCATCTCCAACTCAACTGCTCATGCCCCAGTCAAGGATATGACATCTGAATTGGTGCTTACTCGAAATTTGATTTGATATACCTCAGTGAAAGGGGCCATAAATCTCTCCAATATGAAATACTTTTTTTTTAAGTTAAATTTCATTATATCGGTTTTAATTAATATTATTACATATTGATGAAAGTGTCTGTTTATTGTTGGGTCTGTTAAGTTGGTAATGTTTCCCACATTTGGGAAAGGCTGATTAAGAAAGCTGAAGTTGGTACATAAACAATTATTATTGTGTTCCATATTATGTATAATCATGGCTTTGAAGACAGCTTGAATCATGTTGTTTTGCCTTTCAGTGTTATTCAGTTATTTTGCTGTCTTTTTTTTATTTTGTCGTTATTTTTATATGTGGTTATTTTTTGCATTTTGGTATTTGGATTTATATATTCTGCACTGAGCCGAGCACATCTTACTCCCATGATATTTTTCCATTTACAATAAGTCTTTGTGAACTGAATTTGTTCTTCTACTGATTCAAATGTTGATGCCTTTTTAATAATGTTGTGGAAAATCAAAACATTTTGTCGTGCTTGGGCATTATCAAAGTAATTATGCCATGCTATGTTATTATCAAAGTTCTTTTATCAAGCTAGGACATTGTCAGTAATATTTTCATCTAGGGCATTATCAAAGTAATTAATATCAAAATAATTTTACCATGCTATGTTGTTATCAAAGCTCTTTTTTATCATGCTAGGCCATTATCAAAGTAATTCTTCCATTCTATGGTATTTACAAAGTAATTTAGCAATGCTATGACATTGTTGAGGTTTTTTTTTTATATTGCTAGGGCATACCACAATACTTTTGTTATGCTATGGCATTATCTAAGCTCTTTTATCATGCTAGGAAATTATCGCAGTATTTTTTTCATCTAGGGCATTATCAAAGTAATTCTTCCATTCTAGTTCAAGTTACATAGTCATGCTATGTCATTATCAAATATATTTTGTATATTACCATACCTATTTCGTCATGCTAGAACATAATCAATGTAATTCAGCCATGATCAAGCATTTTCATGTTGGGGTATTTATAAAGTAATTTAACCATGCTATGGCATTATCAATAGTATTCTCAGGCTAGGGCATTACCATAGCAATTTCGTTATGCTATGGCATTATCAAAACAGTTTTTTCATGTTAGGGCATTAATATATTTGTTCTCGTTGATATTGAAACGGCACAGAAGCCAAATGGCTTACCAATATGCTATAATTGTCAACAGTTTCTTGTCATCCTTGAAATCTTGGCGTAAATGGAACCAAAATTACATTAAAAAATAGCTATTACTATCACAAAAACTTAAGAATTGTCAATAAATTATTTATTAATGACTTATATTGAAATTAATTATTCATTTATGATATTGGAATCATCATGTCAACATTTTGTACTTTATTTTACTTTTCAACAGATAATTCTTGATGAAAGTGCATAGCAAATTAATAAAAGTTATTGTCAAAAAAATGTGTATAATAATTATTCATAATACCCAGTGAAAATTAAAACTAATCATTTTATTTAAACATTATTTTTATTAATTCATTATTTTGTACATATTCAAAAGATATTATTGTATTTGAAATGAAATAAACATGGGATGTAAGATATGTGTCAGGTCTCGTTATTACAATATGGATGTCACAAACATTGTGTGATAATTACTACAATAGTATCTAATACTAAGGGGGGGGTGTATTTGTTTTACAGTGAGTATTTGTATGATGCATACGCGGATCGCGATAACATTCCACTGGCAAAGTAAGTACCATCAATATTGTAGTTACCCTCACCTCACATCACCATAACCTCACTTTCTAATTTGCATACTTTCTATATTCTCCTCTAACACCACTTGCATCTTGTACTACTGTCGTATTAGACTGCATGTCTGTTGTCGTTGGGCTTTCAGATACTAACCACTAATATTCTACAATTACTTTCAAAAAGTTTCGTTTAACTACTTTCTGTGATTTGGCCGATTCTCATTTCAAAGTCGTTCTTTGTCTTTGAAATTTGAAAAAGCATTATTTTTAAATTGTTTCATATTTCATCTGTACCTACTGTGTTAGCTATCTTTTGTTTTATTTAACTGTTTGTTTTTATTTATTTATTAAGTAGATTAGTTACTACTTAGTTTTATTATTCTTTTGTTGTTTTATCCTATCTTTATTTTTCTCCTTATTTCTTTTGTTTTACTTTGTGTTCACTTTCCGAAATCTTGTTTTTTTACATTTGTTTGATGAAGACTCATAAAAATATGTAAACCTTACAATTGTAATAAAATTTTGAAAAGATCAATTCTCGGCACCGATTCAGAAGTAATGGAGTAAAGGTGATTCTCTTAACAGTCCGGTATATTAATGGTGATTGAAATGTTGATATATTCTTCAATATTAATTGTTCCTTAATAAACTTTGATTATTTAATAAAATCTTTTGTCCCATTGTGTATAGAAAAGAAGACTTGAAAAGGAACTCCTCAAATATCGAAGAAAAGATTAAAGATTTCGAAGCCCGACGAGGAAACACGTTGGGTGTCGATATCACTAAATATAAACAACCAGAAGTTTCCAAATCACCCAGAACCAGCTTCGGTAGACCCATCAAATTTTCATTCAAATCTTCTTACTCCAGCGAGTTTGAGGGTAAAGTCGACGATAGGACATTACCGATCGGTACAAAATACTCTTCCAAAGATGACAGTTATATGGCCATCGTTTCCGAAAAAGATTTGGAAGAAAATGAAAAAAATGTGTCGGGAAGAAAAGACTCCACCAAACAATCCAATAATGATGATAAAGAGGAAAACAAAGTGGTGGCTCGTGAAACTGCAGTCTGTATAGTGGATTCGGTCCTCGACTCGGCCAAGAATATTGTCAAAACTAAATTGGTGGACAAACCTTACGAAGAAAATTTGATCAAGGAACTGAAGAGCGTCGTAGACAAGAAAACACCCAGTTCTATAAAATCGGAAAGCGATCTGTCCAAGAAGAAACGAGCGAAAGAAATGGAAAAGGAAAAAGGCAATGGATCCAAAGAAAACATCAATCCAGTCGCAGAAGGAAACAATGCAGTCGTTGCAAAGAAATCTGATCCAAAAGAATTAAATACTCAGGAATCAAAAACAAAAGAAGGAGATAAAATTGATGCGAAGGAGGCTGACGAAGCTAAGAACTCAGCCAACAACGATGTTTCAAAAGTAGAAATAGAATTAAAAAGTCTTCCGACAGTAGACGTAGTAAAAACGACCATAATAACTTCGGCTAAAAGCACTCCGGTTAAAACTAAACCAGAAACTGACGATGAAGCTCCGAGTTCTAAAGTTACCACAGAAGGTGATCAAACGGTTGTTGTAGATAGTTTAGAAACAAATGATAATAATAAAGATATTACATATAACAATACTCAAACTGAAAGCAACGACCAAACTTAGTAAAATATAAGATATAATAATCATTAAATGTACATATCAACTGCTTTTTATACTCTATCATAAGCCAATCTAAAGTTTTTTGAAACACTTAACCTTACTTATAAATATTTAAGGAAATCTTCATAATAATTCTTCCTCCTAATCAATGTGCAATATGTTAAATACCACGTACACCTTTGTTATTCTAATAATTTGTGTGCAATACGACACAAAGGATGCTCAGTCAATATTCAAATATCAGAATATATGTAATTCAGTCGGCAACTTTATGGAACCATCAAAACGGACGTACAGTTTATCATATCTGTGTTGTGGCCTGCCTGTAAGCAGCTGGGGTTGTGATTGTGGATTACATTCCATTCATTCCACGGTATTTACTCCATCACTTTTGACGTATGTGCCTGCTTTTGTCAGTGTTTTATTTAACTTTTGACAAAGACAAATCTTTAGCTTATTTGCGCTTCTCAATGTTGTGTTTTTTGTTTGTCACATTGTGTAATGTCCTGTTATGTTTTATTCATCTCTCATTTGTCTTGTGTTAAGATGTGGGTTCAGCATTCATATGTGTTTTATACAGTATCGATTCTAAATATATGTATCTTCAAGGTTCTGCATATGTCAATACTTAAAAAATCCAGAGACACATTCCATTGATTGTTCCATATATATTGAAAGGCATCCCAATTACTCTCCTTATTCCAAGAAAAATTCAAGAAATCATTAAGGGTCTTGGGTATTAAACATGGTTCGCTAAAATCCGATATTTATAATAAATATTAAAATATCCAATATTTGATATATATCAAGAAGTAATTTTCATTCGGTAAGTAATTTAAATTGTCGAAATGGTAAGGTAATATAATGAAATATGAGCTGGATTTTTTGATGTTAATTTATACATACATACATACCATCATGCCATATCCCTTACGGGGTAAGCAGAGAGAACCGAGCGCTGTACTCCTCTATTTTTGCATACATCCCTAGCTTCCTTTACATCCATGCATCGTCTCGAACATATAAAAATATATTTTGTATTATATTTTTATAACTCTTATAAAAATGTAATACAAAATGAATTATTTTTTGAGAATCCCATGAAAGTGAAAATTATTAACTATAGTAGAACAAGGGAATTTTCTTCATATTGGCTATTGGGGTCGGCTATTCTCGTCCTCAGGTCGTATACTGTGCTGTTCTGGGTATCCCTTTCATGCAAGCTGTTTCTTCGTAGGATCTTGGAGCAATTTATATCACAATGTATATTTGCTGATCAGCGAACCCTGGTATTAAAGATGAAAATAATTAGAAATTAAGTCAAGCGAAGATTTTTCTTTGATGTCCAATGAAACGTTGCTGACTAAGAAAATAGTTAGTAGTAGATAAAAATACTAGTCTAAAAATTTGCATTGTACATTCTGGAGCCCACTTTCTGAAGTTGATAAATCATAGTGATCCATCGCTAATTGGTATATGTTAATTTTGCTTGACATCTTGGCTCAGACGTAAATTGAAGATTTGCAAAATTCACCTTCATACACCAATCTGGCGATGGATTACTGAAATTTGTCATATGAGATTAGTCATTTAACAAAATATTTAAGGCATATATAGAACCTTCATTGATTCATTTATCAAAAAAGTTGCCAGACTAGATTTATTAAAAAGAGATTATGTTTTGTTTAATCTTACATTCAAAATGAGTATTTTATTATTCATTTCATTGATCCATACGCTTTTTTTTTAAGT
The DNA here is from genome assembly GCA_963576475.1 of Molanna angustata. NCBI lineage: Eukaryota > Metazoa > Arthropoda > Insecta > Trichoptera > Molannidae > Molanna > Molanna angustata. The sequence goes on along the minus strand of OY754965.1, from coordinate 2,420,303 downwards.
TGAAACTGCTTTTTTTTTCATAGATTGTTTAACAAAGTTTTCAGGTTTATATATTTTATGTTGAATGCTACAGTAACTCCCTAATAATAAGTTCCTAATTTATTGTTTTTCACTTTAATTTTTTTTGTTATTTCTAACTTGTTTTTTTTTTTACTTTTTAATTTCTTTGTTGTTTACACATAACACACTTTTTGGTATTTTATTTTTAACAACGTTTGATGCAATAATTTTAAAGTGTGTCTCACTATTCACCATTTTTTTTTATATAAATACACTAACATTTACCAATTCACAGATGTGATTAAATTTTTACTTTATGAATCTTTTGTGGTGTTTTTTTGTCAACTGGTCGAGAAATGTAACAAACACAGTTCTTAATAAAAAAATTAACTGATAAAAAGATACATTGTGATGGAAAATGGACTAAAGATTCGTGCCTTATTTTCTTTTTTACTCGTTAATTTTGATTAGAACAGTATTTTTAAATATATTATACTGTTCTATTTTCATACAATAAATCTTGCTTTTCTATGGCAAAAAAATATTTTGATACCTTATTCATAGAAAAGAAAGATTCTTGTAGATACACCATTATTTTTTTTCTGAAATTGCAACCGTAGGATAACACATTTTACCATCACCAATATTTTGCTGTCTTTATAGTTTCAAATAATTCATATCAACTTCAAAGTCAATTTTTGTGTCGTAAATGTATAATTGTACACTTAAAATTATGAGTTGATTTAAAAAAGTAACGTATTTACACAAATTTTTTGCACTGTTTTTTAATGTAGAAAATTATGTTCACATTTTAAGTGTATTTTATTGAAAAAAATCTGGTGACTACATTATTTTATTCTCCTTTATTTGTAACAGAAATTTCTGTTTTTTATTCTACAAAATTATGAACATAAAATTAAATTTTTTCAATAATAATTAAAAAAAAAGGATTAATTTTTTATTGTATTTAAAAATGGTTTGATAATTTTGTGTTTATATGAGACATCATCTAACTACAAAATAATCAGAACAATTAATTAATCTAGTTTTTATTCATATTTACAAAATTTTTTTCATATCATTCCAATTACTTTATCATTTGTTGTTGACCAACGAATTCCTTCAAAATGATGAATTTACAGTGATCTCAGTTATTATTTTCATTTTAGTCTAACATTAGTTGCGTACTGACATTTCTTGGTGCATTTTCAGTTCCCAGCATGTTGAGAAAGTGTCCGGCAACCGTCGCAGGGGTCCTGGTGGGGGCGGGGGAGGGGGGGGCGCCCCCCGGGGCGGATCCTCTAGGCCCCGTTCCACGGGAGGGATGGGAGACGTCGCCACAGACTCTGCACATCCCGCCAGATACAACGACATGGCGCCCAAGTAAGATTACTTTGTGATTTTTTATACAAACTACCGTTTGTGAAAGTTGGTTGGTATTTGCTTTGATTGAAATTGGTAAAAAATGTTCATTGAAATCAACGACAAAAAACGATAGTGCTTCATTCTTTTCTATTATCGTTTTTGGGCGTGGGGAGCCAGGTAACATACATACAAGAGACAAATGAGGTTCATTACCCTTTCTGAATGTAGTGCCTTTTTAGATGAGACGAAACTTATGCGTGGGGATACACGCAGGTGTTATGCCTCTTTTTTAAGGTAATGCACATCTCCACACCTGTCACTGGTTATCCCACACTGCCATATGAATGAAAGATAGTAAATGCACTCAATGTAAAAACATTTATACCATCACAGTATAATGTCACAATGGTGGGGAAACCAGCGACAGGTGTGTGAGTGTGAATTAGACCTTATAAAAAGTAGCATCACACATGCATGCATCCCCACACACAGGCTCTCAATGTACTTGAAGAAAAAATCTCCAGTCAATTATTCTAATTTAACATTTTTTACACTGGTGAAAATCAAACAATTTTTTGCTGTATGAAAATTTATTCCTTCTGATGGGTCGATCTAAAATGTTATCAATGTTTACAGGATGATCTACAACACTTCCATTTTGTTGTTATTATTTCATAATATTTTATTCTCTATATTTTATTTCATAATATTCTATTGCTTGTCTTATAGGAATAATTTTTCTTTGTGTTTCTATTGGCTTTATGTGATGTTTTATAATCAATTAATGTTTGTGCAGTGGTATATGAAGAGCAGTATTGTTTAATGGCTTGTGGTATGTGTGTGTATGTCAATAAAGGCAGTGTGTTGTTATTTAAAGAGTAGTATTGTATAATGACTTGTGGTGTGTCTTTAAATGCAGTGTATTGTTATGTGAAGATTAGTATTGTATAATGACTTGTGGTGTGTCTTTAAATGCAGTGTATTGTTATGTGAAGATTAGTATTGTATAATGACTTGTGGTGTGTCTTTAAATGCAGTGTATTGTTATGTGAAGAGTAATATTGTATATATAATGACTTGTGGGATGTGTCTTTAAATGCAGTGTATTGTTATGTGAAGAGTAATATTGTATATATAATGACTTGTGGTATGTGTCTTTAAATGCAGTGTATTGTTATGTGAAGAGTAGTATTGTATATATAATGACTTGTGGTATGTGTCTTTAAATGCCGTGTATTGTTATGTGAAGAGTAGTATTGTATAATGGCTTGTGGTGTGTGTCTTTATGGCCAGTGTAGTGTTGTGTGAATAATAGTATTGTAGAATTGTTACTATAGACAGTATAATGGTTTGTGTAGTGTTGTTGTGAAGAGTAATATGATATAATTGCTTGTGGTGTGTGTTTCTAAAGGCAGTGCTTGTGGTGTGTGTCTAAAGGCAGTGTATTGTTATGTGAACAGTCATATTGTATAACAGAGTCTCTATTGGCAGTGTTGTGTTGTATGAAGAATATTATTGTATAATGGCTTGTGGTGTGTGTCTCTATTTGCAATGTAGTGTTATGTGAAGAGTAGTATTGTATAATGGCTTGTGGTGTGTCTCTATTGGCAGGCACTGGGAGGACTACCCGGCCGGTGGCCCGCCCCGCTACCACGGTCCCGCTGAATATGAGCGCCCCCCTCCCTATTACTATCCTGGACCACAGTGAGTACACCTCCCCTTTTTTGTGCCAAACCAAATGAAGATACTACTCTTGCCCTAAATATTCTTCTTGCGCATACATGTTTCTTACATGCAATTTCTTATTTTCTTCTGTTTGTCCAATTGTTTATTGTACTTCAATTATAAAATGTACTTTGTTAATTACAAGTTACATTAATATATTTGTTTTTCTATTATTTTTTATATAGGTTCCACTCCTCGTAGAAGACAATTTACTAAAAATATTCTTTGGTATAGAAACAATATTTAGATACAATATAGATTGTGTAAAAAATTATAATAAATTGTCATGCCAAAAATCTCTTCTAGGATTGGTCATTTTTATTATTATTTGTATTTTTAAATAAATGTAAAAAGAATTCCATGTTTTTTAATTAATTTGAGAAAATATTAAATATTTTTATTTTAATCATTTAATGTCTAAAAAATAATTTGTTTTTGCAGTAATGAACGCTCTTAAGGTCGCATCGGACCTCGCGTTTCGGGAAGCTATCAGTCGGAGTGTACTATCCGGGCTTAGGATTAACTCAAAGTGTGACAACGATTGGCTCAATGTATTATTATATTCGTGCAACAGAAACTCCATCAGCTCACAGCGTGTCTCCCCCCCCCCCCCACCCCTCCACAATATTTTGACTGGGCTGTAATTTGCTCACTTTTCCTTTAGTTAATAAGTTAACTTTGGTCATCTATCAACTTGGTGCATCCAGTACGTGGGTTATTCACCCATTCTAAATGGACTTATTAATTGTGATTATTAATTTTAATGGAATATTGCTAGTGGTTAATCATATCATAATGACGACGATGACGATATAACTTTTTTATTAGTGTGAAAATCTAAAACAAACAATGCCAAATTATATATTATTATGATTATTTTATAATTTTATAGTATAGATATATTTGTAACTATATTTTTTTTAGTTTCAAAGTCATTGTTCTCTGTTTTATTCTCATGTTATGTCTAAATTTTGTATTTGTTTTTTTTTATTTTTTACAATAGTAGACATAATGCAAATGTATTTGTGTTTGAAAAAAAACAATAATTACTAAATACAATTATGCCATAGTGTTCAGTAACGCCATTGTTTTTATTGTCTGTGTGATTTTTTTAAATGACGGATATGTGACGAGTGATTTTTTAATGAAAAGTTAGTGTAAATTTAGGAATAAGCCACTTATTTTTATAAGTCAAATATCCCTGAATGTATTAGCGATAAACTTATTCCCCCCCCCCCCTAGCTATAATATAAACCTTCCTTTACAAACTTTAAATGTATTTGTATCATGACGATTTTGACCAATGTTCATTAACTTTATATTTTATTTGAAAGTTTTCACATTCTTAGTAATTTTACTATGGGTAAAAGTCATAATATTCGACCCAACAATAAAAAATAACCTCACTTTTATAATATCATACACAATAATAACTATCATAATATGTGTTGCCGCAAATTCTGTATAAATATTCATTATGAGATCATTATTAATATCTGTGATGGTACCTACCTGTCACTATGACAATTTGAAATGAAATTAATCAATGTTTTATGGACAAAACTGTAGTTAAATTTTCAAATATTGATTTGTTGTATTTATTTCTTCTGACATTGGTCATAATCAAGCTCAGTTGTGGATCTAAAATATGTAATCTTAACATTCTTGTTATGAATATACCCAAACCACTGACTGCATTGTATACGTCGGTTGTGTATCTGTAGGTATACTTATATTGTTACAACGATTTAGTCACAAATCAAATCCAAAGTTTCCATTGCTCATTTGACAGTTCTTAATAAATTGAGGTATTGACAATAATTTATTATTTTATTGTCTAATCGATGTAACCAATCTGTAACCAATCATCTATTTAATTATATTTTTTGTGAATATTTACTATTCAATAGTAAGTATCTATCTAATCAATAATATTATACTATACTATGATGTGTATCTCTACTGTCTTCAGTAAATTCATGCATTTACATAATCTATAAAACTTAGTATTAAGGAATTTTGTCTGTGTAATTTATAAAACTTCCTTTTTGAAATTAAATGTTAAAGGATGACTTGTAACTGTACAATTGATAGATGTAATACGATCTCAACCATGATTTCACCTTCACAATAATTTCATTAGTGATTCTTTTAAGAATCTGTTGTTATAATATTTGTGTTTGGCTCAACAATCTAGTAGATCGACATAGATAGGTACCAACTTAAGGATGCTGAATTCTTTGTTAGGTACCTTCTTATTAGTTTGAACTAAAATCTTAGTAAAAATTATGATAAATTTAGGAAAAAATGTTATTTACGAGCACAATTAAAATTTACAAATACATATAAGTATATATATATTTTTGATTTCATAGGTTTTTTACAAATAAAAATAATATTTTTCAAACACAAGCAATGTAATGTATCCATTAAATATATTTAGGTTAAAATGATTGATTCTTGAATTTTTCCAATTTTAGGTACAAAAATGAAGTCACATACTGTCGTTTTTTTCAGTAAACTTGTTGAAACAAAAAACACTAAAATATAAGTAGACGAATCTACCGTGTTATTTTTTAAGGATGATTTTTAAAATCAAATAAATGTATATTGAATTAATATCGGGGATGTATTAAATAATTTTTTTGTGGGGAATTATGATTATACTATTTGTAAATATAATTATTAAACGCTATTATTATTATTATTATTATAATCTCCATTATATTCCTTGTTAGTTAGGATTACAAAAATATTTTATATTATATTATTGAAATTTAATATTCTACTATCAATTTGAACTTAACCATCCATGTCTTGTTGGTTCTTTGTCTGTGCCAACTGTTTAATTTTACTGTTAAAGTATGTATTTAATTTTAACAGTAATCCTGTATTTTTGGCTTAACTTTTTTTAAGTCTCTGAGTTTAGAACCAATGTAATACATAATATATTGACTTGTATAATTAACGACATCACAGAATTATATTACTTTGTATATAATGTAACGTTTTATCGGTGTTACATACGATTATAATTTCTTTAAATGGTGCGTTCAAAAGAGTACTCATTAGCGACGTACTAAAATCACATTTTTAAAAAAGTAAATAAAATGCTCATGATGCAATTGTTTTAAGAAGGTCTCACTGTATATCACTTCACAATATTTTTGTTCATTTTCATCTTTGAAGTATCACTTTGAGTATAACATATTTGAAGTACCTTTTAAATTCACTAACATATTTGAAGTATCAATTTGACCGTAAAGTATCTCTGATGGTTTTCAAACTTCTGCATGACTTAGCTCTAAGAACTGTGTCAAATAACTATTCTTTAAAATAATCTAATAGTCATAGTAGCTAACAATTGTCATGGCTTTAATGTTAATGAAATGATATAAAGGTAATATGATACATGTGAAGCTCAAAGCAGACCTTTAGTAAAACACCGAGTATTATTTTGTTTTATATGTAGAATAAACAATTAAATACAAACACTCTTGGAATAATCCTGAATTGTTCAACTATTGTATATTTTTTTATTATTATGTAGTTCAGTACTGTATAATTGTTTCAATGAAATTTGAAAATGATCAAAATTTTTGCTCAATCAATCATTATAAAGTTCACATTATTAAGACTCGAAATAATTTTACGAATGTGTGTAATTTATTTTCAATGAAATTTGATGAATCTATTATTTGAAATCTCAATTTTTCTAAACTTTAAATTATGAACTCGGGAGTTTGATAGTTTTTTATAACGGATTTATTTTCTTTACTGTTTCGCAACCTGAAATATTTTAAGTACAACCATTAAAAATTGATAAAGGCTTATTTGATTTTGACCTAGGACCAATTATTTTCAGTCTGTAAGAGAATTAAGACTTTACATTTGGTTTTTAAATAACATGTCAATAATTTTTGTTACAAAAAAAATATATACTTATATAATTTTAATGCAAATATAACAATGTGTTAAAATTACAGTTTCTTATGGTGATAATAAATAAATTCTTTTTATATATTTTTTTTTCTTAGTTGATTTGTTATCAAAGATATATAACCATGAATTTTTGAGGTTAGGTGTTTTAGGCAATTATGTAAAATTTTAGTGGGAGTGTACATACCTACATACACATAATATCAGTTATAATTTTGAAAATGTACAAAAGTATCATTTAAGAAATTTATGCATTATGCAAAATGTCACTGAAATGCACCTAAATAAATACATACAGAGAAGCAATTTGTGTTTTTACAAATATGTAATGAATTATTTTTACAATAGTTTCATGAGAGCAGTCTTCATATTTGAATTGTATACTTCATTATTAAAATATGAATTTAATTTTCACAATCATTTTTATGTATATTTTAATTAAAGCAATTTACAATTACAAAAGTAATCATGAAAAATAAATTGAACATGAAATATATTTTTCATCAGAAATTATAACTTTGCTTCAAAAGTTATCAGCGTAGTAAATTGAACTTTAATAAATGTGTTATATATATTTTTAATGGTAAATATACATATTTTAAAAATGAGTTTTTGAATAGTACATTTGCTTTAGAAACTAATAACAATTATTGTTTTTTTTTTAATAGATCAATTTATTTGTAAATCATTTTTTGTAACAATGGTTTGTTAGAAAATTTATCATGAAAAAATGCTTTGATAACCAGTAGTTTAAAAAAAAAACATAAATATGATCAAAGTTCAATATTTATTTTGCTGTGTTCATTGTTTTATTTATAGGTGTGTGTATATATTTTCAAAATGAAAAAAATTAAATCATTCCTTTTGTAGACACAAAAACAATTTACACAATTTTGAAAGTACTAAAATATGTATTCACTTGATCTTTTTTAAGAGTCTATTAGTCATTATATTGTCTATGAGATTATTATCGTTTTTTTTTTACTATTTTCTATTCAAATTGATGTATTAAGTTGCGATGTCAGTGAATTTTAACTGTGTAAGAATTATTAATGCGACAAAATACATATTTCTATCAAGTATATTTGTTTTTATTTACTATTGAACCTTTGATAGACACTTAATTGGATTATTTTTTTGTTTTATTTGTTTAGAGAATACAAAAGCTATAATATAATATGTTATATAGATTCACGTTTTATGGCGCCAATTATAGTATTCTTCGTTCTATCAACAGACACAAGTATATAATGTATAAGCAAGAAACAGGAAAAAGGATAGGAATGGATCCAGGAATAGAAAGGAAAATGGAGAAAGGAAGTGACAATAGTTCTGTAGATTTTGGTTACGCTGAAACCCCCAGACTCAACGGCACCCTCGACGCGCCGGCACGATCCCCCCCCCCCCACCCCCGCTAAACGCCCACTATTTTCAATAATTTATTTTTAAAAGTTTTCAGACCAGGGCTAAAAGGATCCAGAGCTGGATCCTTCATACAATTTTTATTGAAAGATGTGTACGCTCTGTTTATGTAAAAGTTTTGCATATAATTAGTTCTGTAATGGCTGACGTAGAATAGTGATTGATGTCTAACAATTCTGGAAGAAATCGAATATTTTTATTATTGCATATGCGCAAACATTGGTTTTTTTTTCCCTGTCGGGAGTCAAAGATATTTTTTAACGGATTTTTAATTATCTCAATAGAGACGAAGTTGGAATATTTATTGTAGGAGAACCGGGAAATCAAGGCACCTACAGGGCTTACGACCTGTCATCGGCTGGTTTACGTGATCACTTTATGTGCTTGCGCAACGTTCACCAATTATGCCTTTTTAATGAGCTCCCTATCAATTCAATTTTGAAAGTTCTATATATTGTAATACTGAAATTCTTTTCGCTTGAAAATAAGGAATTTTTACTACAGCCATCTATGGGTGAAATTATGAACAACAATCTTATTATTTTTATTTATTTTGTTGGAACGCCATCTATTGAGAGAGTTGGTTTTTTGTAAATAACTGGGACTTCTGGAAGGGAAATGGAAAGGTATTGATTCCACAAGAGGAATACTATCTACTTTATTGTTTAAAATTTTATGTAGAAAACAAAGATCGATTATTTGTCTTCTAGTTTTGAGAGATTTGATTTTGTAGTGTTTTAATCAAAGTGTATGTACTCTACATATTGCGATAATTTAGATTCTTTATACATTTTCTTTGTAACTTTTCTATGCTATTTATGTGAATGGTGTAGTTTGGATTCCAAACAGTGGAACCAAATTCCAGAAGACTTCTAATCAGGGAATTAAAAAGTGTGACCAATGAATTGGATTTTTTGAAAAAACCTTTGTGTTTCTAATAACAAAGCCCTTGAGCTTATGTTATCGTAATGTTTGGTAAAAGTGAGCTTTTCATCCATTGTTGGCAATACACGGACAAAAGTCTTCCAGAAGTGAAATGGTGAAATCATTGAAGAATAATATTGCTTATGAATTGATAAATAAAACATCAATGTAAAATGAATCAACTTTTTATTTCAGTAAATAATAATTCACAATTCAAATGGCTTACATCAAGTATCAAAAAATGTGTAATGTTTCTATATCTAGGACGTTAAATTCATATTATATCAGAACTTCATCCAAAAATTACAATATTTTATTGAAAATTTGTTCCTAAATTCATAATTTTGTGACTTAAATAAAATAGTAAACATTGTATTACAAAAGTAACTTTATGAAATAAAATTTTCTATAATATAGTTAGAAAGAAAATGCTGACATAATCACATAACTACAGGTATATTTTACAAAAGTCTGATGAAAAGTTTCAGTGACAAGCAAACAAAAATTATATCCTTACTTCATTTTGATATAGTTAAACTCGGTTATTTACAATACTTATTTATATTTAATTTTAATCATAGATAACATTAAATACAATATGGTGTCTCTGTAGGTAAAGTCTATATTGGCATACATCAATAGCTTCATCTATATTCGTTCATCGAATCATACATGTTTTCGTGTTGTTTTCACTTATACCTTTTCTGTATATTACATTGTATAAAATATTTTTTTAATTCACATCAGATCATTTTATTTACAATCTCATATTTACGTCTGATTTAGAAATTTGTCACACTAACATAAATCCTTTTATTGTGCATTTGTTTTATGGATCTCATTTTTCTGATGTCACATCTTCTTCCATATTGATATTTAAAAACAGCCAGGCCCCCTAGACAACGTGACGTATGGAAATGACAGTTGTCACGTGACTGGCAACTATCACTTCCATACATTGAGCTATCTTTTCTTGTTTCTATTCTTGAGCTAAATGCAACGTTGTCTAGGCCCCCAGGTATCATCTTATTTATTACTAAAATCAATTTTTCAAATGTCTTAAATTAAGTAATTGGGTTTATTGTTTGTGAAAAATCCTATGGAATGAAATCAAACCAATAGCAATTTCAAAAATGTACTGAAATGAATTTATTAATAATTGTCCTGGTCCCAATTAAGTTGAGTCGACTGTTAATATGTAATATATGCAGACAAATTATTAATCTATATTTATTCTGTATATCTAAGAATTAATATCAACAACAGAAATTACAAATACACAGTGAAGAATACATAATTTTTCACAGCCTATAAAATATACAACCATTTTAATAATACTGTGTTGTGTAGAACAATAAGCCTATTTATGCATAATGAATTGGAAGTTGATCACTAGTTGGCTCCGTTTATTGCTGCTTTTCTAACTATCGATATCCCAGCTTAGATCTATGCTTTTTTTATCTTTTATGGCATCAATTCTGTAATGGTTTGGATAATTCAAATTCGAACTATAGAACATATAATTTTGTTGACGTGTGTATAATAGCAATTAAGTCATGAAGTAGTATATTCTATAATTTATATTTTACATTGATTTTTATTTTCACAAAATGAAAGCTGTTTGCATTTACCTATACAAAATGCATATTAAAACTGTAATGCTACATATATTGTTAAAATCTAGAAATATCTGAGATGACATATTGAATTATTTATCTTCAACATACAAACACAATTATATCGCTACATCAAAGCTACAAGGACATCTTGAAAATGCTAGTTTTGAGATAATGGCTAATGTTTTTTTTACTTCAATTAAATCACCATTTTTTATTTATTTTTTTAATCAAATATCTTTAGAGTTTTCATTCAAACTATAGAAAAATAGTATCTATATTTATAAATATATGCACAGGTAATTAAATATTGGTAATTTATTCAGAATGTCCTAGTGTTGCAATGAAACCAATGTAAATGTTGAGTATATAGAAATCCTTTATACAGACATTTAGATTTGTCATCCTAACAAGTGATGATGAAATTACACACATAATATTAAAATTATTATAAGGGTTTAAAGAACTAAAAATAAACATTGTATTTTTTACTAAATTGAATATTTTTTTATGTTATTTATTTAAAAAAATGGGCAACTTACAAAAACTTCTTCTTGTACCGTTCCTAACGGATGTTGGCGACCATCCTGCGCCAACTTAATGTGACGAAAAGTCCAACCTACCACTCTGTAAAACAGTATAAAAGCTCTCCATCTTGTACTTAACTTTGATTATTGGTTACAACAGCAGTTTTAACATTTTGTAGAAGGTGGATCTACAAAACTTTCCTTCTCCGTCCTTGATAAAAATGTTCTTGATACGCCTCCAAATTACATTAATTTCTGTTTCATTATAACTTACTATGATGATGTGTACATGTAACAGCCTTTTTTAGGTTGATGAAACTTCAAGATAAATTTAGAGTTAAACATTCTTTCATATATCCTTACATTTTTCTAAATAATGACTATACATGATTGGAATATTATAGTTAGAGCACTGGGCTAGTAATCCAGTGGTCGCGAGTTCGAATCCTGCCTCGACCTATTTCGTTCACCTATAGCACAAGCATTAATATGCTTATTTTAGGGAACGTATGAAGATGTATATGTACTTATTTAACGAGGACATATTCATTTTTTTATTTAACCGTTTCAGTGCTAATCTCGAGACGTTATCGTGATGAATCATACGCTACACCAGTGCGGATCTCGATAGGTAATCGTGATGGACAATGCTCCACTTTAACTCGCTGTAGAAATCTTATTTATTGACATATCCAAAAAATAATAATTACATCGTGTAACCGAATCATTTATCTAAGTAAATACGTTTTTAAAAAAATTAAAAAAAAATTCGGTAGATGGCAGTAGAGTGTTTACTTTTTATCTATTTCATCTCGATACGTAATCGAGACCCGCACTGAGATACCGCTTTGTATGGATATTAATGTTGCTTATAACCCATATCCGAGTTCGTAGAGATTGTGCGCCGGTTTAGAAAAATAATTATGTTCGGTTTTTATTTAGTTTATAAAAGCAAAGTATTTTGTTGTAAATTTATATGTTTTTATTTGTGTCTTAAACGTTGATTCATATTTCAAAATAACTTTTAAGTTCATGAGTTTTTTAGAGTAACTTCGATTTTTTGTGTTACCGACTTTGAAAATTTTACTAGGTGATAGACAAAATACATTTAACATTTTTTGCTATTATGAATGAATTTTGCTTTTATAAATGTTCCGAAAAAGTAAGTACTCAGAGCCTGTTGAGTTATTTCAGTATTATATATAACAACCAATGATTTTATGACTATTTTCTACTATATAAGTTGATAAAGTCGCGGTGCAGCGGCGCATAGGTCATAGCGCTTACAGATAAACTTCATACAAACGTATAAGGTACTAAGCAATTGTTGAAAACTGTGTTTGTTTTCGAAGAAATACTTAAAAATTCATAAATTTTAAGCTGATTTTTATTCACTATATACATTCCTATATCTTTTTTTACCTATGTGATATTTTTTTGCTAATAAGTCATGGTTTTGTGAGCTGGAATGTTGAAAAAATCAGTTAAATAGTATGCAGAAAAACAAAATAAACAAAAAATGTACTCAACATTTAAAACAGGTAAAAACGAATATTCTCGTCGAAGATTTCAAGTATCTCAGGTGAGTAGTTATTGAGATATGACGATTTTAATTTTGTCCGAAAATTGCGCCGCACTGAGGTGTTACATTGTTTCGCATACGCTTAGCACGGAAAAGGTTAAAAAAAAAATAATATTATTTTTATAATGTAATTCAATCCTAGGATTACTTTTTATATGATCAATGACTACTCATATCTTCATTGCTTATCTTTCTTTGTTCAAAGGATCAATGACAGCAAATTATCCCACCAAAACCATAAACTTTAATGCTCATTCTATGCCACACTAGGATAAAGTGACGATGTTCTAGTATTACTGTTAAATAAGAAAAAAAAACATCATAAACTATCAATCCAACAGTAAGATAGTCTGTTTTGTCTTACTATTGCATTTGATTAGTTTTTTTATTGCCAATAAAATGACATTCATATCTCAAAACACATAAATTACAGGTTGGCTTACTATTGCATTGATGTAACGATATAACAAAAATATTTATCAATTATTTAATTTATATTTTAAATTAACAGTAACTACAAATAAACAATAACACTAAAAAACGTAAGAGATTTATTTCATAATAACAAACGATTACCTAGTGAAATCTTATAAAAATATATTTATTAATTAAAAATATAAATGATAAAAAAAAAACACCTAAGGTGTAAAACGACTGAATTTGGATGATATTTCAATATTATTTCTTATATTCTATCATTAAATAAATGTGTATTACAGTTACAACTAAATTAAATCATAAGAATATATTCACAATAATGTCATTTAGTTTTTTTTTTCTCTTTGATTGATCTGTCAAGTGGTTGTTTTTTTTTTTGCTCTGATTTTTTTTGTTGTATTTTGTGGCAAAGTGATTATATTTTGTTGAATTTTTTAATTTATTCTTATTTTTCGAACTTGATTTTACCATTTAGTTAAAGTTTACTCCATTCAAAAATGGCCTTTAGGCCAAATCCAAAACCACCTGACCCTGCTACAGTATCATCTCTTGATAATGATACGTACACTTCTGCGGTAACTGATGAAGACATCCCTGTTCCAAACAGTTTTTTGGAGATTCATTCTACACGGAAACTAAAGAAAAAACGAATGAGGGCTCATAGATCTGACAGTGACCCTGAATTACCAATCAAGATTACTCCTAATGTGAACTCACATATTTCTCTAGATCCAATCTCGACTCAATCCGGCAATCCAACATCAATTATTAGTCGCCTTTATAATAAAGAAGACATTGGACCATTTATTATACACGTTCAAAAAATAGATTCCTCTCTGGGTGCTTCTATTAATCCGATATCTTTTGGAAAGACATTAAAGAAATATTCGATTGCTGACATTATTCCGAAAGAAGGTGTGAAATTAATAGGCCGAAACAAAATTTCTATATCTTTCAAAAATTTTCTGGCTGCTAACGATTTTTTATGTTCTAAATTTTTATTGGAAAATTGCTACAAAGCTTTCATCCCTAGTTTCATGGTTTGTCGAATGGGTCTTGTAAGAGGTATTCCCACAGATTGGACAGTTGATGACATTTGCAAAAATATTGAAGTCCCAAGCGGTTGTGGTAATGTGATTAAAGCACGCCGTCTTAATCGCAAATCTACAACCCCTGAAGGAGTCCAATGGGTTCCCACTCAGACTGTTGTCGTAACATTTGACGGACAAATACTACCAACAAGGGTATATTCGTTTTACACCTCTTTGATTGTGGAAAAATATCAATATCCTACAATTCAATGCTTTAACTGCTGCAGATTTGGTCATACAAAAACATTATGCAGATCTTCACCGCGATGTTTTAAGTGTGGACAAACTCATACCGGTGAATCATGTACTACTCCAATAATCAACCAAAAGTGTTTAAACTGTTCAGGTCATCATTCTGCAGTTAACCGCAACTGTCCAGAATATGCCAGGCAGGACAATATAAAAAGAATTATGTCAGAACAAAATTTTTCATATTTAGAAGCATCCAAACAACTACCTCCGACAAAAAGAACCTTTGAAGATGTTCTATCACACGGTGAAATCAAATCGCCCACTCTTCAGGCCTCCCACATGGAATCCAACTTATCGAGTCATTTTCAGTACAACAAAACCCACCACTTAAAAAAAAGCCTGCCAAGATTTCAACCCCACATCACACCGTCAGAAAGGAAGGAAATTGAGAATCTCTCGTGGAAACCCAACTCCAATCTCTCAGATGGTTGTGGCTATGCCAAAGTTAATTCTGAACCTAGTTGTATTATTCAAAAAGACAATGACATAACTGGAATTCTCAATAATTTATTTTTGCTTATTACAAAATTACTCGATAATTCATCAACCATACCGCCCAACGCTGCTCCACTTATTCTCAATCAAACTTCACTTTTAAAAAAATATATTGATGGCAATTTGCCGAATACTTCTCATAATGACATCCCCTAGCTAACTTGAATCTAATTTAATCATGTTTTATTAATCTAATTTTTTCTATTGTTTTTTTTTTTAAAGATATACAATTTTACATGTTTTATATAATATTATATTTATATTTTAATAATGGCTCATCATTGTAATTTTAATATACTTCAATGGAATACACTTAGTGTAATTGCCAATAAAGCCGAACTTCAACTTTTACTAAAAGATTTCTCTCCATTTGTTGTTGCACTTTCTGAGACCTGGATCAAACCAGAGTCGCATTTCCATCTATTAGGATACTCATGCTTACGTGATGACAGGGTCGATGGTAAAGGTGGTTCTGCCCTCCTTGTACATCCATCTCAACGGTTTTCTCAATTACCAATTCCTGGTATTCGAATTTTCGACTTAAATGTAGTTGCAGCTCGTATTAATGACATTTCCTTTTTATCAGTATATATTTCTAGGCCTTCCGACTTCATCATTGATCAACTCAAAGATATAATTGAATCCATTCCTCCTCCTATTTTAATTCTAGGAGATTTGAATATGCATCACACTCTTTGGGGCTCTTCCAGAACCTGTCATTTTGGAAGAAAATTATACAATTTACTCGATGAACAGAACCTTTGCATTTTAAACAACGGTTCTCCTACCCGGTTTTCTCCACCAATGCAAAACATTAGTGCAATTGACTTATCGATATGTTCCCCCTCCCTTGCTCCTTCACTTACATGGAATATTTTGCAAGATTCTCATGGTAGTGATCACTTTCCCATCATTCTCTCTTTCCCTAAATCTATAAAATTCCCAAATACCAGTTCAACTCGATTATTCAATTCAAATAAATTTAATATTGAAAAAGCTCAATGGAATGAATATTCTGTAATGCTCGACAAGATAATTAAAACTTTTGAATGGCCCTCAATATCTAACATTCATTCTGCATATGACCGTCTTATAAAAGCTATGATTCAATCAGCTGAAACCTGGATCCCCCTCAAAAACATTATCCCTCGTAAAATTCCATCTCCACCATGGTGGGATGAAGAATGCTGTGAAGCAATACATAAACGTAAAGAAGCTATGAAATCTTATTCATCAAATATGTCTGAATCCAATTTTATTCTTGTCCGGAAAATTCAAGCGCAGACTAAAAGACTATTATTAAAAAAAAAGCGTCAAGGATGGAAATTTTTTTGTCAATCTCTCTCTCCAGACACTCCTTCGTCTAAAGTTTGGGAAAATATAAGAAAATTCCGTTCTGTATTTTCCTCAAAAAGGCGTAATAACTTTATTGGACCTTGGATAAATTCATTCTTAAATAAAATCTCTCCTCCCTCAGCTCCCAATTTTGTAGATTTACCATATACATACCTACTTAATTCTTTTGAGCATCATCTTGATTCACCATTTTCTTTAGAGGAACTTAATATGGTCCTCAATAAAGTTAAAGACTGTTCCCCAGGTGTTGATGGTGTCCCTTATTCATTCTTGAGTAAAGCATTACCGCATACTCTAACATATTTTTTAGCTATGGTAAATATCATGTTTAATACTGGTCGAATTCCTTGCTCTTGGAAAAATTATATAATAATTCCAATTCTGAAACCCAGTAAAGATCCATGTATTGGTGATTCATATAGACCGATCGCACTATCACCAGCATTAGCAAAAATTACAGAACATTTGGTTAAAAACAGATTAGAATGGTTTTGCGAGAGTGAAGGGATTTTAGATGTTTCCCAATTCGGTTTTCGAAAGTCCAAAAGTTCTATGGATAACCTCAGTATATTTACAACAGACGTTCATCTCGCCTTTTCTCGGCAATCTTCTGTTATAGCTGTTTTCTTAGATATCACTTCTGCTTACGATAATGTCATTTTATCTATTTTGAAACAAAAAATGCTTCAGATGAAATTCCCTTCAAAATTAACTCATTTTATTTTTAACATAATGTCTGAACGAACTATTTCTGTTCACGTTGATGGAATGACTTATTCCAGACTAACTTGGAGAGGAATTCCTCAAGGATCTGTTCTTAGTCCTCTTCTATACAATATTTATGTTGCTGATCTCTCTAATATTTTACCTCTTGATACTCATATCCTTCAATATGCAGATGACCTTCTTATTTATGTTATTAATTCATTAATTTCTCCCGGTACTATCCTCCTAAATAATGCGATGATAAATCTCGAAAAATGGCTTTCAAATCATGGTTTAGAGATTTCTCCTTCAAAGAGTTCTGTTGTTTTGTTTACCAGAAAACGACACCCCCCTTCTATTTTTATAAAATATAATCATGTCCTCATTCCATCCTCTTTAACTTATAAATACCTAGGCATTGTGCTAGACTCAAAATTAACATGGAAACCTCATGTTGAAAAATTATCTTCTACCTGTCAAAAAAACATAAACATTCTTCGAGCGGTAACAGGAGTATGGTGGGGTGCTCATCCTCTCTCTGTCAAACTTTTATACAATGCAATTGTAAGAAGCCACCTAGATTATGGATCTTTCCTATTTAATATTTCTAGCAAGTATCTTCAACAAAAAATTGATTTGCTTCAATATCAATCCCTTAGGCTAATATCTGGAGCTATGAAGTCCACTCCCACTAATGCTCTTCAAGTTGAATGTGTGGATGCTCCTCTCATTATCCGCAGACAATTATTATCAGATAGATATTATTATAAATCAGCCATGACTTCCACTCATCCTCTAATTGATAAACTTAATCTCCTTTCCAATATTATTAGAACATCTCCTTATTGGAAAAATAAAAACGTTCCACATTTGGTTCAAAGTTTCCGGAAATTCAACAATCACAATGTACCCATTCAACAATTCCATATACTTCCAATTTTCTCCACCCATTTTGATGTCATAACATTTACTCCTTTTACAATCCAGTCATTGGGTATTTTCAAAAATAGTTCTCAATGTGAATCAGCCTTTCGAAGTATAATCAACAATAAATGGAATGATTGGACTCTTATCTTTACCGATGCTTCCAAAATTAGTGATAATGAGCATGTTGGTGTTTCAGTATACTGTCCCTCTATCCAGATCTCAAGACTAATTCATCTACCTCCTTATTCTACAGTTTTTACTGGTGAATGTATTGGCATTATCGAAGCAATTGAAATGGCTAAACAATTTAAATTTAAGAAAACGTTGATTCTTTCTGATTCCCTAAGCTCTATACAATCAATTTCACAAAATCCTTTTGATTCCCCTGCCAATTGGCTGTCATTGCATATTAAAAATATTATTTTTGATATGAAAAAAAAAGATCTCGAAATAGCTATTGCCTGGATTCCGGGTCACCGTGGCATTATTGGTAATGAGAGAGCTGATAATTTAGCTAGATTTGCTATTTCATCGGGTGATCCTCACAGATACAAATTTAATTTGATTCATGACATCCTTCCTCTTGTTCATTCTTATATGTTGAATGAATGGAATACACACTATAATTTATCTTCAATTTCAAAAGGTTCAAGATATGCATCGATTCAAAAATTTATCCCCATCAAACCATGGTTTTCCAAATTTCGTTGTAGCAGACATGAATCTTCCGTCATATGCCGATTGAGATTCGGACACTGCTGTTCCCCTTCTCACCTAGCAAGGTTGGGTATTAAGAACTCATCTCTTTGTCAATGTGGCCAAGAAGAAGGCAGCTTGGATCACATATTTTTCAATTGCCCTTCATCTAAGTTCCCAATATCTTTAACACATCTGATTAAATTTAAAATATTTCCTCCTCATAATATCACCTCCTTACTCAGCCTTAATAAATTTCAAATACTTAATGTTCTTACAAAATTTATCAGACAGAATAACATCAAATTGTGATTTCATTTTCTACTTCCCATTTAAAAACAAAACTTTTTTCACAACTTTTTAAATTTTTAATTTCAGTATTAATTATTAATATTTTTTTTTTGGTTTCCCACATATTTTATAATTTGTTGTTTATTTTATTGTGATTAAAAAATGCACGATTTTGTAACAAACTTGACTCTGGCCAATGTTCCTTCATTTGAGGTTACAAGTGCCATTTAATTAAATAAATAAATAAAATAATGTCATTTATATAAAAAAGGGAAAGTATTTATTGTTCTTACATATAATATAATCATTCATTAACAATAAAATCTTCTGGAAAGTCATCAAAGCAGTTGCCATTAAAAATAATTAAAAAAGGAATGTTTACTCTTTTATTTGAATTTTTATTTATTATTTGACTAAGTTTAATTACAATGTCCAAATTCTTTACATTTGCGTATAAACAAATAAATTCGTTCGTTCATTACTCATTTGATCACTGTTACATTTTTGCGGTAAATCATTCTTCTTTGAATATAGTCAGTCATAATTTTTAACACAAGATCACTGCTATAAAAAGGCAAGCTCGAAAATGGTTTTGACTTATATACACATTCCTAGAGTCATTTATCGTTATATCAAACATAAATGAAAGGAAATTATTCTTACATCGAGAAGTGATATTCATCTGATGAAAAAAATACAAGACTGATAGGAGAAGAAGTTGGCACAGTCATATTAACATAATCATGAAGGACGGATGATGTTTAAATATGAATAAAGTGAGAAACATATGTCGAGTTTCTTTGTACCTCAAATAGAGAAATGATGGTATGTGTGTATCAATTTTCCTAGCTCTAATATAATGAGTGTCAATTATAGTTAGCAAATTACATTGGTTTTCTTTTGTTCACTATAACCAAGTTGATTGAATGTTTAACTGTTTAAACATACCTGTTTGTTAAGTTTTTATCTGTGTTCAGTTGAATGTGTGTACAAACTTTACTTCTGTAATTTTTCAACCGAAATTGTTAAAGTTTTACGTTTTGACTGTGGACGAGAGGACCATAGTGTTGGCAATCGTGACTTTCTTTAACATGATGTCCAATCCGGCAGGACACATACAAGACTTGAACTCTCTCGGCTGAACTCCCTGGAATATTTCCACAATCGACGGCTTCAAGTTATAGAATATCAACGGCTGCCTCCTTGAGTAGAAGTCGTCCAGGAGAGATTTGATTCCCTGAGAAGAATTGAATATAAAAACAAGTGTTTCAAATAACTTACAATGTTTCAGTGATTAATATTTTTATGGGTTTTTATAATATCCTGAAAAGAAACAGGAGTATGTAAAAGAGGAGTAGTTCAAAATCAGCAAGATAAGGTTTAGTTACAACATTTTTTAATATTGCACCAAATGTCTTGCAAGTCTTGGAAGACTTGTATGACCAAGACCTCAGGTGTCCCTGCAGGACCAAATCGGGTTTTGCAAGACCAAGAATCTTGCGGTCTACACTTACAACCCTTCCTTCAGTTTATTTTTAGTCAAAAAGTAAGCAATGGACCACATACTGTCGATGTAATACAATAAATTGGTGTTTTTTTGTCATATTTCATTGTAATTACTGTATGACGAAAATACAATTGAGTATGCTAGACCAAGACCACTGTAAATGCAAGACCAAGATCGCCCCGGTTTTGCAATTACTCATCACAAGTACAAATAGTACTTGTATCAACAGGTATGATAGATAGATTTGTAATTTGGCTACAACCAGATATTTTATACACAAGACTGGAAAGTGTTGCCAGGGAAGAACATATTTCACTCTCCCATCAGTGTGACAGCCTTAGCAGATTTTGAAAGTTTATACTCTACAAATATAATTACCCTCGCTGCAGTGAAGTCAGCCCCTTGTATGTGAGTGGCGTCAATGACGACAGGCAGACGTGACAGGGCTTGCTTTATACCAGCTTTACTGACGACACCTCTTACATATTCCACTGATGGAAACACCAGACTCCTATCTGGGGTTATCACCAAGTATTCTATACCACTTGGAGTACTCTGAAACATAACCAAATGAATCAAAACCTGACATTGTACACTTTTAATTTTTAAAGTCATCTAACTAAAATAAGAGAGGGAACAAATCACTCTCCTTTCCTCATGCTTTTCCCCTCCCCTGACCCTTCCCTATACCCTAAACCCTCTTGGAATGCTATATGTAGATTCAATAGTTTTTTTTTTTTTTTAACCATGAAGGTGTTAATATGATTTTTAATTAACTCAAACAAAATATTGAACTATAAGAACTTTGTAATTGGCACTATGAATCAATTGTAATTTTATATTTTTTTTAATATGACTCAAGGCTGTAAATTTCATTAAAAATAAATAAATATTTAACAATATGAAAAGCCAGAATAATATAAAAAAATAAATTATCAAAAAATAATTAGTATAAAATCCGGCAGAATCAAAACCATCCATGTTTACCCATATTATGGATATAATTATCTTATGGAGTTCTATAACATCTTAAGATATTATAGAACTCCATAAGATAAATATTATATTCGTGATATGGGTAATCACGAGGGTTTTGATTCCATCATTTGACGGGACTTGCCCCCAGATTAATTTTGCGTTTATTTATACTTTGCGGATTGAATTTCTTGGTTGAATGTCCTGTTAAGAGCGAGCCAGGTAAAAAAATCGTGAATCATATTTACTCTCCAAGTCGTGAAGACTCTAATGTACTATTAGGAAGGTCTTGGAATCGTTCAGTTTTGGCTCCATGTACTTGCATCCACTAATTGAATTCAGGACAAACCAACAATGATTGTGAGCAGATCACAGTAAATAAAAAACTAGTGCCTTTTTAAAATATTCTATGAAATTGGGAAATATTTTTAACTTTATATTTTTACATTTGGAATGAAATATTTATGGTTATAATGTTCATGATAATTTTTACATAAACGTAGTTCACTTACAAATGCTTTGTCAACATGAACACTTGGTCTTGCAGATGCATACAACAAAAACAACAGATTGATAGATATTCCAATGACAATACCCAACTCAATACGAAGCAGAAGACATGATACAAATGTTACTATAGCTGGTATTAAGTCTATCTCTGAAACAATCAAGTTTTATTGTTAGTATGATGATTATCAACTACTACATTACTAAATTTTTATTAATAAAATATAATTGATTTGAGGTGAAGTAATATGTTTAGAAAAATTGATCATTTTGATTCAATTCCATTATTAAATGTTGTTATAATTATCACAAAATATTTTGAACGAGCTTCCAGTTGCGCAGATCGCAAATTTGTGTCTTTTTGCTTCGTTGGTTTACGTGCAAATCGCCCCCCTTCTCTGTTAAAAAATCAAGTTATTTGGCGACACCTATACTATGGAAATGTATTACTACCGTATAATTTCAAATATTTTTTGTGTAGATGTAAAAAATACTTGGTTTTTTTGTTCCATTAAATTTTAATTGGATTATTGATGCGTTTCGTACAAGGCACATTCTAATTCATTTTCATTAAATATGTTCATTGAATAAAATAATGTACGATCCGAGCAGGCAATTACCGAGCCGAAGAATCATTTGTGTATTTGCATTTTCAATGGAAAATTGTCAACAAATCCAAATGACAGTTGTGTCCGCAATCCGATTGGTGCGCCTCTGTGGACGCACTGTCACAAACAAATCTGTCTGATGCATTCCGTCCGATCCGTCCGTAATGTTTCATCCGTATGGACGCTAGCCTTTAATGTTTCATTGTGATTTAGGTTGTTATATTTTATTCATGTAATATACTTCTACACTTACTTTTAGTTTTCCATATTGGTTTAAAGACGTGCAGTTCTACCATAAACACAATTGCTGCAATTATTACTGCAGCAAGGGATGCTTTCGGAATGTAGTAGAAATATGGTGTGAAATACTGGAATGAAAAAGTAATTTTTAGTACAATTTGGATGTTTTAATAATAAAGTTCTCCGGAGCTTGCTAGTTTTAATGTCAGATAAGCCGGCAACAAATTTTTATAATGTGCACACTTGCATACATCTTCATACTGATTAAGAGTCCGACCAATATCGGCCGATTGAAAAGTCTGTAGTGTGCGGGAGCCCTAAACAGAATTTCCCTGCTTTTGAACCAACCATAGATGACATGTCATGACTTGATGAGAAGAAATCAAAGAAAAAATATGGCTGATTTTGCAATCACTGATAAGATAAAAAAAATTGTCACTCGACAGTAAACTCAAGTAGATATGTTTCAAGCAAAAATTTTATCTTTTTCCTGACATTTTACATCATCTCTTTTAAATAATTTGGGTGACTAATTTTTAATACAGTTTGCAAACAATTTATAGATAATGAAACAAATATGTAACTTTCTCTTACAAGTATTGAGTAAACAATATGTTCGTTTTCCATCAATTCAATCAAAGTCCTGATAAGAATGCTTTTAATGATAATTAAAGATAATAATAATACAATGCAACAGAGTAATATAGAAATATGTACCTGCAATGAAACAAGAACAAGAATGCCAGTATAGACTCCACCAAATGGTGTCCTCACACCAGAGTCATGGTTGACGGCGCCTCTGGAAAGTGCTCCAGAAACTGGCATTGAACCGACGAATGATGAAGCAATGTTACATAGTCCGATAGCGACCATTTCTTGAGTTGCGTCAATTGCTTTTCCATTAGCTAAAACAAGTATGAAGTTCCAATAATCAATTAGTTTGATACCAAAATCTTATAAAACTATTAGCTAAATGTCCATGCAAAAATAAACATATAAATGTAATTTATTATTACTATCTAACAATATTTTTGATTTAGAAGAATCTGGTTCTATTGCCAATGAGCATAAGCATTTGTATTTTTGTCCTTTCTAGGTTGCTCGCACTGTGTTGCCTGACATTCAGTATTGGTAAGTTTCATTGCCATATGATGGTACCTTCATCTTTTCCCTTGCTATATCACAACTCTTTGTCTGTACCGACTGTTGGGGTTAGCTCTCCTTGCCCTTAAATTATAGATCCTTCTGTCCTGTATTATGTCACCTAGGCCGTGACTACTATTGGTTTTGTCTTTGTACGATACAGGAAATCTTTGGTCTTCCTCTGTATGTAATTTGAGGAAGATCCATGTAGATTGCTTGGTTTATTATGTAATCTGGTGGTCTCTTTTCAACATACCTATACCATCTCGACTGTCTTTCTTCTGTCTTACTATGTATATCAGTAACGCCCAGGATTCCAAGAATGCGTGAACTTTTTATTTTGTCCCGTAAGGATACTCCAGCTGCCCATCTCAGCATAATCACTTCAGTAGTTTCCAATTACTTAGAGTAGGAGTTGTACATTGTCCAGCATTCGGAGCCATAGAGGAGTGCCGGTCTGACGATTGTCTGCTACACTTTTCCTTTCACATTTGCTGGCATTTTTGAATCGCATAGGATTCCCGATATTGATCAAAACTTCATCCATTCCACACTAATAATGTGATTTACATCTGCTGCATTCCATTTTGATGGATGAGTGACCCAAGACATTTGAAGGAATCACTATTGGGTAATGTCTCTCCATTCGTTTGCATTATGGGAGTGGCAGCATTTGCGTTTTTGAATGGTAGGTACAAATACTCTGTCTGCTGTTTCTTAGCAGTGAAATCACTGTGACTTGTGACTAACTTCTGATGAAGAATAAAATATCTGTACACCAAGTCAGTCAATCATTGTTGATATGTGTCTCCGTCATATTCATTCCTCCAAGAGTAATATTATAATATTTGCTTTTTATATAATTTGTAAATAAACAGGGACACTTACAAAATGATTTGGCGAGTGATATATTCTCCAATATAGCTAAAAGTGGCACAACAAAAAATGCAGTGCTAATACTAGATGTCATCTCTATGAAATTGTATGTGTGGTTACCGACATTCGCTTCAAACGGCGGCAGTGTGACATTTGGAAGTCCAGCCTTTACGTGACCTGAAAAGTATTTTAAAAATTAATTTAATGATAAGGAAAGGATTTGAATTTGTCAAGTTATCTTCAAAACTTAATTGGATAGCAAACCTGTCAAGATAAAAGGGTATTGATTCTGTGTTTCAAAGTAGTAAGCCATAGCTCCGCAGATGACAACTACTAAGATATTTCTGCTGGTCGACAGGAACCAGAGTGTTTTGGTTACTGCCTTCTGAATTATTGTTGCTTTGTCTTGATCTTTGGGACCTATCGGAAGAAAATTCTTTATCATCTGAAACACAATTATTACGAAATTGTTACTATTGAAAATATTTTCAGAGGCAAAAAATTATTGCTTCTCTGAGCTGGAAACAATGGTTAGCTAAAAGTAACAATAAACTTGACACTTGCAAAAAAGTCTTACAATATAAAAAATAGTGATTACTAAATATTGATTAGAAATTATTATTATGAGACTGCTGTGACATAATGGTATGTTGTTCAATTCTTATGTCAGCAACTTAAGTTTGGTACCAAGCAGAGGAGAAATTTCATTTAAAATGATTTCTCACGCAGTTCTTGTTTTTCTATTGGAAACAATGATTTGTCGAAAGAAATCTCTCCATTTGACAATATACTCGCAACCAGCACAGGATACTAGCAATAGAGTGTTTTGTCATACAATGAATAGAAAAAAACACTCATAGTTCATTCTCTGGTATTTAATTAAAGATAGGTAGATAATATGTTGAAAGATAATATGAAATGAAATAGATAGATATTAATTAAATTTACAATAAATTTCAACGGTTCAAAGTTGAACATTGTTAATAAAAGAAAATTCTTACTCTTAGGGTAAAGAGAACGACGATGCAAACCAGTCCCAAACCCATATCAGGTATTCGAGTCTCTCCGACGTGTTCAAAGAGTCCTTGCCACACTTCCAGAAATTTTCTTCCCGGGAAGCTGAGTCCGAGAAGATCTTTTATCTGCGTTGTGGCTATCACAATGGCTATAGCTGAAGTGAAACCAACGGACACAGGACCACTGATGAAGTCTATTAAAAATCCTAAAACCACAAAATAAAAAAAATAATATTTAAGTTAAAGATCAAGAATGTATATTGAATGTACCAAGCATTTTATCAAATAACAAGCACCTTGTAATTAAATTTCTTTTGTAATATTGAGATGAATTCACAAGTTATATGTACTTACTAAATATTATAATCTAATATAATATTTTTTTTGACAATTAATATCTCAATAGAGACAAAATTGGAATGATATAGGAGAACCGGAAAATTCAGGCACTTACAGGGCTTCATTTCACAGTTCTATAATTCAGGCACTTATAGGGCTTGATTTCCCAGTTCTATAATTCAGGCACTTACAGGGCTTGATTTTCCAGTTCTATAATTCAGGCACTTACAGGGCTTGATTTCCCAGTTCTATAATTCAGGCACTTACAGGGCTTGATTACCCAGTTCTGTAATTCAGGCACTTACAGGGCTTGATTTCCCAGTTCTATAATTCAGGCACTTACAGGGCTTGATTTCCCAGTTCCATTTTTTTTGTTTATTTTTTAAATATAAATGAATATGTACAAGTTACATCTTTTTTTTATTATTTGAATGAACTTTACAACTTTAAGTTGTATTAAAAATAACATAAAACTACATTGATTCATAGCGCTATTTACAATCTTTCAACATTCCCTAAATTAAGCATAAATGCTTGAGTTATAGGTGAACGAAATTGGTTAAATAATTATATTCCATAATATTTCAACTTCATCTCTATTGAATATTAATTTGTAAAAAAAAATTCATTGATTAAAATTTTATAAGGATAAATACTCATGTATGTATGACAACTTCAAAATGAAAATTACTTGTGTTTTGTTATAACTTGTTTAAAATTTAAAAGTTGATAACCCCTGACTGAAACAAAAATTGAAAATACTAAGCATAAAAAATTTGTAACTATGTATATATTCTGAAATTTTGGACTCTGTGCATTGAGCGCATCAAAAGTTATAAGGGGGGATGGACACAAATGATGATTCATTCAGAGAAATAAATTATCTTGAACGGATCGACAGTTGGATAATCTATATTATAAATTTGAATGTTTGTATCTATGTATCTATGTATGTATCTATGTATGTATCTATGTATGTGTTGAATGCGCTCCTAAACCGCTCATCCGATTGCGATGAAACTTTGGTGAACTGTCGAGAGTATACCAGGGATGGTTTCTGGATCAAAAAATTTTAACTTCTTCTTCATCGAGTTTTAGGTCATTTTACCTATGAAGGTGGACTATCCTGGGAACCGTTCATCCGATTGCAATTAAACTTTGGTGAATTGTCGATCGTATGCCCGGGATGATTTCTGTATTTAAAATATTTTCTTCTTCTTCTTCTTCTTCTTCATCGGGTATCAGGTCATTTTACCTATGAAGGTGGACTATCCTGAGAACCGTTCATCCGATTGCAATGAAACTTTGATGAATTGTCGAGTGTAAGACCGGGATAGTTTCTGGATTAAAAAATTTTTCTTCTTCTTCTTCTTCATCGGGTATCAGGTCATTTTACCTATGAAGGTGGACTATCCTGGGAACCGTTCATTCAATTTCAATGAAACTTTGAAGAATTGTCGAGTGTATGCCCGGGATGGTTTCTGGATTAAAAAAAATTCTTCTTCTTCTTCTTCATCGGGTATCAGGTCATTTTACCGATGAAGGTGGACTATCCTTGGAACCGTTCAATCAATTTCAATGAAACTTTGATGAATTGTCGAGCGTATGACCGGGACCTACTGAAGGGACGGGAGGTAATGAAGGGACGGGAGGTAATGAAGGGACGGGAGGTAATGAAGGGACGGGAGGTAATGAAGGGACGGGAGGTAATGAAGGGACGGGAGGTAATGAAGGGACGGGAGGTAATGAAGGGACGGGAGGTAATGAAGGGACGGGAGGTAATGAAGAGACGGGAGTAACTGAAGGGACGGGAGTAACTGAAGGGACGGGAGTAACTGAAGGGACGGGATTAACTGAAGGGACGGGAGTAACTGAAGGGACGGGAGTAACTGAAGGGACGGGAGTAACTGAAGGGACGGGAGTAACTGAAGGGACGGTAGTAACTGAAGGGACGGGAGTAACTGAAGGGACGGGAGTAACTGAAGGGACGGGAGGTACTGAAGGGACGGAAGGTACTGAAGGGTATGAAGGGACGGGAGTAACCGAAGGGACGGGAGTAACCGAAGGGACGGGAGTAACCGAAGGGACGGGAGTAACTGAAGGGACGGGAGTAACTGAAGGGACGGGAGTAACCGAAGGGACGGGAGGTACTGAAGGGACGGAAGGTACTGAAAGGACGGGAAGTACTGAAGGGATGGGAGGTATTGAAGAGTCTGAAGCGACGGGTGGTTATGGAGGACAATTTTTAATTATACAGGCAATACGAAGTTTGCCGGGTGTTCACTAGTGTTTTATAAAAATTGTTCAATAATTCTGTTTTTGTTTTGTTTATATTTGAATTGTTTTATGTACAATACACATATGCTAGTCATTCTATGAGTGTGTAGATCCAAATAACTCATAACACATTCATGTAAATAATCAATATTATGTCATATTTGAATATTTACTTACCAAGTTGAAGTATTCCCATGAGCAGCTCTACACATCCTGAAAGAAAACATAAAAGAACAGCGAACTCTGGTCCCAGTCCATGAAGGTTCTCCCTGGTGAGGATGGCTGCTATGGCAGTCGGTCCGATGGGAGAGTCTTTGCAAGAACCAAACACGGTGTATATGAAGCAGGCCATAAAGGAAGAATATAGACCGTACTCTGGTGGAAGGTCAGCTACATTGGCGTATGCTATGGCCTGTGGTATCACAGTAAGTCCAACCGTTACTCCTGAAATCATATTAAATGGTTAGATTTGATAATAATTCCTTACAAGAGCCGCTCACTGATTCTATTTAAAAATTCTGTAGGTATTGAAATGGACTTTTCCGAGAAATTCACTAAGGAAACAACATTGTTTTAGATGTATAGTGGACTTATTCTTTGTGATATTCATAAAGGCAACAATATTTATTATGGTGGAGATATTCATAAAGGTAACGTCTTGGTACGAGCTATGCCTAGAGATGTGGATATACATGTGAACTTAAAAAAATACATGTTCATAAATAAATAAATAAATAACTATTATCCAACTATCGATTTGTTCAAGGGAATTTAAACAAATAAATAAATTGGGATGATTTTTATAGCACAGTTTTTGCAAGGGCGCTTTGAATATATTACAAGTTTTTGTAAGAGTCGCGGAAGAAGTGAGTTTTCAGGTGTTTCCTGAATACGGCCAAGTTGTAAATTCGCCTCAGTTCAGGTGGTAGTTTATTCCGCGAGGCTGGTCCAGCCACAGCAAAAGCACAATCACCGAAGGATGTAGTGTCAGACTCTATCATTTCAGTTTACTTGCCAATCATGGATGTGGTGGCTGACCGAAGTGTTTGTTGTAGCTCGTTTACGGTGAGGGGGATGCAGAAGTCTGAAAGATACGTGGGAGCCATGCCATGGATCGCTTTGAAAGTCAGCAAAGATTATTTGTAGTTGACTCTCTCTGTCACTGAAGATTTCGTAGATGTTGGGATATGTGTGAGAATTTCGCGGCTCCGGCGATTAATGAGCCTAGCAGGTTTGCGTAGATACCATTAAGTCAAGGCGGGAAATAACGAATGCGTTTACTAGAGATTTTGTTACTTCCGCTGGCATGTTTCGTAAGTGACAGAAAACAGAGGATGTTGTGCTGTTTATTTGTTGTGAGACTCAGACTGGAGTCAATATGGATTCCGAGAAGTTTAACGGTGGACTTGGGAATAATGTCGGTATCTGCGACAGAGACAGAAGTGTTGCCTATGTAATGTTGACGGCGGTGTGTGGCCGTCCAGAGAAATTCGGTCTTAGTTGGATTTAATTTTAGTTAATTTGAAGACATCCACCGCTCTATTTCTTCGATGCACAGACAAATTTTGTCTTTTAGAAGGCACGATTCACTCGGAGTTGAATAAAAGTACAGCTGCCAGTCATCGGCGTAGCAGTGTGCAAGTAGACATGAGATTTTACTATATTAAAAATGTTCTTTGTGTAAAGTGTGAACAGTAACGGGCCAAGCACAGAACCCTGGGAAATTTATTTCTCTTAATATATCGACAAAGTTTCTAGCGAAGATACGCGAGATATGTATGGCCAGGACTACATTATTCATGGTTTTGTAACTTTGATGTCAAAAAAACTCCAACCTATAGGCTTCGTACCATATATTATGTAACATAAATGGATTAATTCAGAATTCGGAGTAGAACACTTAGTGAGTGTGTATGTGTCTGTCTGTCTGTGTGTCTGTGTGTCTGTAGCTGTACAGTGGACTCTTCTCTGGGATATTCACCAAGGTAGCTATTATATTGTGCTATTATAAGTTTGATTAATAAAATGATTGTATATAAAATGTTTACCAGCAATGAGATCAGCAACTGCTGCGTCTGGAGTGTAAGATGGCAACCATCCAAACAGTGGAAGTCTACGTCGGAGCATCTTCATGGAACATCCACTGCGGAGACGTCTTCCCAAGCAGGCGGCCATCTCTGAACCTCTACCACTTCTTACATTCTCACTGCCCAGTTCGCTAGAGCCTAGGGGTGAATCTGGAAAACAATAACAATTTGGTTATGTTGACAAATCGTAAAAGATTTTTTTTTATCCATTTTTTTTTGGTGGTTTTCCTTGACTCATTTTAAGAACCTCGACTCGAATTTGTCGATCTTCGTGGCTCAGTTGGTTAGGTATCTGGCTGCTGATCCAAGGGTTCCGGGTTCGATTCCCAGTGGAGGCACAGTTTTTAATTGTGTTTTCAGTCTTGATCTGTGAGACGATTAATATCGTAAGTCTCCAGAATGTGGCAACTTGCTATTGGGTGCGTGTTTAATCAATAATTTACATAGTAGGTACCTGTAAGTTGCCCGAGAAGCAATATAAAATAAAATAAAATAAAAATAATTAAAACCTATATTATGCACAATTTAAATTTCAAAATACGTGGGTTTCACAGAGTGTGTTTAAATTAGAATGGACATTGTATAGGTACCAATGACAAGATATACACATGTCATTATTACATCACTGTCGTATCTTGGTCTAATGAAGAAGATTACACAGTAATGAGAGGTGTTATCGATTTTTTTAGTTTAATGATAAAACTGTTGCAATCATTTGAACACAATAACTTTTGTACAATATTTTATATTTACTTTCTTTGTGAAATTTATGGCATAAGACAACTATTTACCATCCATACAAATATTTAAAGGTTAACTAAAAAAACAATATCTGTCAAATGGTTCCTAAACATTCCTTATATATTCTTCTATTCCTAATTGTTATGTGAGGTCTTATTATTATTATTCTTCTTTTTCTCTTTTTATATATTTTTTTCTCTCTTCTCTATTGCTATATTTATTTATCACTATAAGTATAATAATAAATTTGGATTATTTTTATAGCGCCGTTTTTGTGATAACCTCACCTCAAGGGCGCTTTGAATATATTTGGGGTTTTTGTAAGACTCGCGGAAGAAGTGAGTTTTTAGGTGTTTCCTGAATAGTGCTAAGTTGTCGATTTGCCTCAGTTCAGGTGGTAGTTTATTCCACGAGGCTGGTCCGGCCACAGCAAAAGCACGATCACCGAAGGATGAAGTGTTGACTCTATTTATTTCAGTCAACTTGCCAATCACGGATGTGGTGGAAGACCGAAGTGTTTGTTGTCGCTCGTTTACGGTGAGTGGGATGCAGAAGTCTGAAAGATAACTTCATGTTACTCGGGTTGGTTGGAAGAAATTGCCATATGGCGATAAAACCCACTCTTGTGCACATGTACCTACATAAATTTTATAAATAAATATTTTGTATTGAAATAAATCATTGATTACAATTCATTTATTAGATATATTTTAGAAAACTACATTTTTCTCTTACAAAATATGAATATATTGTAATTATACTTTAGCCAACAATGTTTTCTATAAATCAAAAAAGTACCTACTTATACCTACTGTAAATGTAAAATCATAGAGATGTAATTAATCGATATTTATAGAAACTGTATTAGGTATGTCAAATATTAATTGTAGGTACACGCACCAAATTACATGTTACCATATTCTGGAGACATACGATATTAATCGTCTCACAGATCCAGACTGAAAACACAATTAAAACTGTGTCTGCACCGGGATTCGAAGCAGCAGTCAGATACCTAACCGACTTAGCCACGAAGGCCGACACTTTGCAATTATTGATATCAATATAAAGTCAATCGTACTGTAAAGGGGACGCAAAAAGGATACTGCGTATGCCATACATACGAACACATCACGACGAAACTCATAGTATGCACTCTCTACATGATACCCATTGAGAAATTGATGTAAAAAAATATGCTTAAAAATTGTGAAATTACGACTCTACTATTTTAGAGTAGAAGAGAGTAAAAGAAACAAGTAGGTAGGTACCTATATATATATTTGATTATCAAATTTATATACCATACAAAAATGATTCTATTAATAATTCATAGCTTGATATCAACAGAAAAATATTAAACGTATCAACGATAACGTATTTATTTCGCCTTCATTTCTAGCGAAAAACAAGGAAACAGTTATGATTCAATAATCAAAATTCCGTTTGAAAATTCTTTACTCCTGATTTTTCAAACTGAATTCTGTTTTCAAATCGGTAATATTTCTTTCAGTACCTATACGAGGGGATACATGTGACCATTTTGTTTTCTAAATGGAAATCATTAATGACAGTTGTGTTATGTTGTGATAAGGATATTTACTAATTAAAAGGTACCTACTTTAATTACCATTGATGTTTTAACTATCTACCTACATATTATGTAAGTAATATTATTGTCGTCGATGAAGATAAATACAGATTTGATGTAGGTAAGTAGTTACTTTATTAGTTTCTACAGAATATATTATGGTAAATTTATAGGATCTAAAAACATGATTATATTTAGACAAGACCAATGGTAAAAAACAATGACTACAATACTTATGGCATAATATAAAAGCAGATTTTTTTTTCTGTTGAAGAATACCACACAAGGTATCGACGAATGCTTACTATGAACCCTAGATAGCGGTGGCTTTGGTCGAAAACAGACTTCAAAATGTACAAAATTGCTATTTTAACACGTCAGTTATAGTATATAGTATAAAGCGTGATTTTTTTATATTTATTACGTTTTCCATTTACAGACACTGATGGAATATAATAATATACCTATTTACTTTTTGGACAGTAGCATTACTCTTGATTCTCAAATCCAATTTTAGGACAGTACAGTAGCCTTATTCTTGATTCTCAAATCCAATTTTAGGACAGTAGCCTTATTTACTCTTGACACTCGAACCCAATTTTTGGATAGTAGGCTTACTCTTGACACTCATAGAACATTATACCTACCTGTCACCTGCGTACATTCAAATTATCTACTATTAATATTAAAAAATACCTATCGCATTATTCTCCATTAAAAAGGTAGGTTCTTAGTGAAAATTTCGAATTTGGGATCTGATTTAAAGTCAAGAGTATGGCCGCTGATCTATGATAAAAAAGCATCATGTATTCATCAAGGGGTACAAAGGTATTTCTTTTCACATATTGCAAACTGACTTCCAAACTGAGACCGCCGTGGCACAGTTGTTGAGCCGTTTCGGTTCTATGCGGGCGTCCTGGGTCGACCCCGAGAAATTTATTGAAATTAATTCTTTGGGCTGGAAACACTGGTTTAATTGTTGGAAGAAATTGCCATATGGCAATAAACTAGCCACTTGCGCAGGGTGCAAGGAAGTGTTTACTATTAAAGTGTAATTATTTAAGTACTATGTATAGGTATTGTTTCGCAGTAGAATATTTATTTTTCTTTAACGACAGTAAACAATTTAATAGAAAAATTCAGTTTTGTCGTGTCTTTTTAAATACACAAACATAGAATTTTTCAATAGCCATAATAGTTTTTTTTTATTTAAAAAAGGAAAAGAATGTTTTTATAATTGCAAATGAAAATTATCGCGCAGTGAAAAAAAATCAAATCTCATGAAAAAAAAAATGGCAGCCACAATGGTGTGACAATTTTAAGGAATGCTTGATTTTTAGTTATTTTCGAGATCCCCTTTATGCTATATTATGTACGTACATAATATTTAAATAAAAAAATAATAATCTACCTACAACAGGCGTGCAAGCGTTGTGTATAATTTGTATGAGATTCACAGTCGTTGACCAACTGATCTACACAGCGTTTATTAGTAACGTTTTTACCTACACGGGTGTTAAACGGTAGTGTAACTCTTACAACACGTTTATTAGTAAGACTGATAATGTATAAATTTTAGCTTTTTACATTTCTTTTCTATATGAACTTTAACTTTGCCAAATCTCACACTCTCAGTTTGTTTTTAAAGGGGTCCGAAGTTTTCGCTTCACGTATTTAATATAATAAACATTCTGATGACTCATCAAATAGCTACAAAAAAGTAATGATGGATTTTAGAATAACAAAGTATATATAAGTAAGCATGATTAAATATATGCAAAGATGGTTTAACAGACAGTGGCAGATTACATCAAATCCTAATGGTCTTCCTACTCTATGTAGATTTATGTTTACCCTTCATCATCAATCAAATGTTGTCAATTAAAATGATGTAGTATGAAATTAAGATAGCAAATAGTTAAGTACTGATTAGTCTACTCTGCAATTAAAAGTGCAATATTTCCTTTTTGTATTCCAAGAGCGGAAATTGGATGCTAGTGACCATATTATCTTTAATAGGTATAATAAAGTTATCACATGGACTCTCAGTGTCATCTTTGTGAAATAAACTCACATGAAAAATCACAACGTTTTCAAAATGGCAGTGCTGTTGACGTGAAATGCGATAATCGACGCATCAATCACAATAAAAATACTGCATTTTTCAATGGATAATGTGAAATGATGTCAATTTTTGAGGATTCGTGTTGGAAGCAGCTGCCAATTTACGACACTTTTATTTATAACATCAAATCCACCAATCTGACGAATATGTTTTTATCGAACGCGTTAAAGATTGGTTTACCATTTAAAAGTTGATATACTGTCACCTGTCACTAAGAGGAGGTATGTTTGGTGAAATAACATTTTGCGCTGAGGGTATCAAAAATTTGATGATTGCTTAAACCAACTGTGAATTTGTTCAAGAGAATTAGTTCAAGAGAAATTTATTTTAACATATCGACATAGTTTAAGGCCAGGTTTATTATTCATGGTTTTTTCAACTTTGAAGTAAAAAAAAAAACAACTTAAGAATCTTCGCAGGATATAGGTACATAATGTTATAGACATGGATGAACTCAAAATTCTGAGTAGAACATTTAGTGTGTCTGTGTGTGTGTTTGTCCCTTATAACTTTTGATCCGCTTAATACACAGAGCCCAAAATTTCAGAAAATATAGAAAATTATAGGCACACAAAACTTTTTTACTCAGAATTTTCAATTTTTATTCCAGTCATGGGTTATCAAAATTTGAATTTTTATTTCATTTTTCCATGTATCTCAAAAAACATAAAAGCTAGAATGCTGAAAATTTGTATAAGTATAAATAGACAAATACAATAATTCAAATTATTTTAATGAAAAAGTTCAAAGGTTTCTCAAAGTTTTTTACTAAGAAAAACATTTTTTATGACAAATTTGTGTCTAACTGCCTATATTTCCCAATTTATTAAAAATTTAGAAAAACGCCGAAACACTCCAACTAGATAATTTTATTTTCTATAAAAAGTACATGGAGAGCAAATGTCGAGCGCGAGCTGGGTGACAAAATAAAGAGACAAAAAATGTCATATTTGGGTCACATTTTGCGAGGTGAATAGTACAGGCTGCTCCGAATGATTATGAAGGGCTGCAATAGAGGGACTCCTCAGAATAGGAAGACGTCAGATGTCATGGTTCCGCAACATTCGTGAGTGGACCGGCATCAGGCGTCGGCGAATTGTTCCGTACGGCGGCGGATAGAGATGCCTTCTCAGCCGTGATCGAGGGGACCTGGTATGCCACGAAAAAGAAGAAGAAGAAAAAGTACATAAATTATAGTAGTAGGTACTTTTTTAACGATTGCGTGTCTTTGCCTAATTTTTGGGCAAACTTTGGCGGATATCTTTAAGCTGTCTCAGGTGGAAGAAACATGAGTTATTTAACAGTTGGGATCTGCAGGTAGAGCGATAATTTGTTGTCCAAGTGAACCCCCAAGAATTAAACATTCTTTGATAGGAGCATTATCAATAAGATGTTGTCGCAGCAATAAGGAAAGAACCTTGACAAAATTGGCGGCTAGTTGTAGATTTGTCGTGGGATCGGTCAGCATGAAATTAAAAAAGAAAAAGAAGTTATGTAACTATTATACTATCACATTCGTGTTTATCTTCAATGGAGAAGAATATTGTCAGATCCATCCATATAAATTATTAAATGTTTTAAAAGGAATATTTATACTCGGTTGGTTATATTTGATTGAATGTAAATTATTTTGAAACTGGTTTGGCAAAAACCAGTTTTATTTACACCTTAAGAAGTAAGAATTTGCTAGCATATAATAATATTAAAATATTCATTTCTTTTTTTGCGCATTTCATGATTTTGACCCTCTGGCAAAAATATACTCTTAAGTCCCATTCACACATTTTATATTTAAAGGCACGAAATTACCGTGAGGAACCGGCTTAAAATAGTGCTTCCACTCGAAAATACAACAGGTAACAATAACATCTAATAAAGTTCAGCAATAAGGTTCACCACACTTTCTGAATGTTAATAATAATAAACACTTCCTTGCACCCTGCGCAAGTGGCGAGTTTATTGCCATATGGCAATTTCTTCAAACAAACCAGTGTTTCCAGCCCAGAGAATCAATATAAGCGTGAGAAATTAATTTAAATAAATGTCTTCTCTGCTTCGGATCGAATCCAGGACGCCCGCACAGAAACCAAACGGCTTATCAACTATGCCACGGCGGTCGGCTCAGTTGGATGTTGTCTTTTTCGGTGAGACGAGATTAATACGTAGGCATAAACGCAAGTGTAGTGTTTATTTTTATATAAACTAATACACCCCCCACACACCTGTCGCTGGTTACCCCACATTGTGGTATATGTCGTGACTGTATGAATGAAATGTATGGAAAGTAGGGAGGCCTATCCAACGCTGGACGACTGATGAATGATGATGATACAATTTTAGGCTATTAATTAATTTTCAGCTTGCTATAAATACGGCATCCAGAGTCCAGAGTGAAAGAGTTGTTCCAGTTGGTTCAAGACGTCAGGGGTACCTGACAAGGCACAACATCAAGAAAAAGCAGTTTCGGCATCGTTGTCTCAGTCCATAATACATTTTAAGTAGAAAAATGGTTTGTGGCAAATAAAGACTGCTATAGAAGAACCAATGTATCCATATTAAGTGGTGAATTCCAGATAAAGAATCTCGTATAATCTCGTACGCGTCAGTGGTCAACACTTTAAATTAGTGGAATAAAGTTAAAAAAATTGTGTTTTTACTTATTTTTTTAAGTAATTTTATAATATTGATAATGGAATTCCATCACGTATTAGCAGTCGAAAAATTAGAAATAATTATTTTTAAACCTTTTAAAGACTATTTTTATAAGGTACAATGTACAAATAATTAGGTAAAATATGAAGCAATTGCTAGAGGGAGAAAAAAAAATTGTTTCAACGAAACCGATAAGCAAAAATATATAACAATATCATTACAATATCATTACAATACCATTTGTATCCGCACGACAACTATAATAATTCCAAATATTCTCTATACCATCGAATTTGTATTAAATTAATATAAACAGTTTCAGTCATTTTTTAGAGTAGGTATCTTCACTACATTCAGTTTGTACAGCTCAAGCCTATTAAAACCACCTTCCCGATTGAATCCTCACAACCACGGAGAGAGGATCAATGGAAGTAGGACCTTGCAGCAAGGCTGATGTGGATGCCCCCACGTAAGGGTATCCCAATAGGAGAAGATCTACATTATTGTGTATGGATCGTCCTCAACAGATTAAAGATCGGTGTCACATGATGTAGAGTGAACCTCGTAAAATGGGGGCACCTATATGAAGATGAAGTGACTGCGGCGCAACCAAGGATGAGAGTCACCTTCTGATATGCCCACTTATAGAAGAAGGATGCACCCCTGGGAACCTGATTATGGCAGCCGGACAGGTAAACTTACTAAACTACTGGCTACAGTATTTTGGGACATTATTGCCAGAAGTTCCTCACCGACTTGATGGAGTAGCCGCCATCCGTGGTCATGGGCCAAAGGAGGATATAGAGATATATCTTTAATTAATATATGGTGGATATGTACGTGTAAACGAGCCTTTAGTCATGCGTAAAAAATATACGAATATTAAATGTGTAGGTTCAACTTATAATAATAATAATAATTGTAAATTGTCAAATGGAGAAAAACCTGATTCCTTTGAATGTACATAGTTGTAAAAAATACATTGCTATGTTTAGTTTCATTATACGCCATAAAGTTACATATATATAGCCGACAACAGGCGGTAAGAATATTCTGAAAACTGAATCAGATATCCAATATAGTAAGTAGACTTCGAGGCCTGCCAAAAAAATAGACAGATACTTGGAAGCCTTCACAAGACGACAATCGAAATATTAAGAAGATCTTCATTTAAAAATATGTAGAAACGACAACATTTAGAATATCGAATTAAATCATAACTAAATAAATAAGATAAAAATTAAGGATACTAACTTATCGGCGTATCTATAATACTGAATTTCTCAGCTCTTAATTCGAAGTACAAGCAGCAAGATTATGGAATAACCTAAGTCAAGATATTGCGTCGACTAACTCACTTTGTATTTTCAAGAAAAAACTAAAGAAGGTGATGAGACCTCTCGTCTACCACGAGGAAACATCAAGCCAAGGTGTGGGGAAGAAAAGGAGAGAAATGATGGTGACACTATGAAATTGTAGTAGTACGGCGCATTTATTCAAAAAATCATTATAGTAGGTCCATGGCAATAAAATAATAAAAAAACAAAACAACAGACAACAAATAAAAACACGTGGCATCTACCGAAACGAACTGTCAAACACACGCGAACACACGAAAAGACGCCGACCAGAATATACCGCCCCAGGGTACAGCGACATCCTTACTCCAGGCATGTCACTGTCTTCCACGTGGTGACGGTAGATCGGTGGGGCCCAGCCTCTGCGTCAGGCTAGCAGGTCTTCCTCGTGTCCGGCGTGGTTTCTTCTTCTCCTCCTGATCTCCTCCCCCAGACCGTCACCCATGGCTGGCTCTGTGCCCCACGGCACGCTATGACGGCGCATCTCGACAGAGGTGGCATACCAGTTGGGACCTCACCGGAAGGCGAACCGACGCCCCAGACGACACGGATTGCCCTTCGTGGTCCAATCTGCGAGCCGCCGCGTTCCCTACGCGGTGGCCCCACACTGCGCTCTGCCTCCAACCTCCTGTCCTGTTGATGCCCTCATCTTGGTTCTGGGGCACCATCAGCGTCCATGCGCGTGACGGGTCCTGTCACACAGACTTCCTCGCCGTCGAAAATATGGCCGCCATCGGGAGCACGTGTCGACCGATGACGGCGTCACACCAAACCGTCCGTCCTTCACCAGCGTCGAATGCCAAGAAAGCGCGTGCTATAAGCTTCCTTGTCGTTCTCCCACGCCGTCAGGGGCGCTAGTAGTCTTCCGCCAAAATGTTGCCGCGGAAAAAATTAAAAATTATTGTTTTTCGACAACACTGTTTTTCGGCTATAACAAAGGAATATATATCCCTTAACACCTAATCCCGATTTCCTCTCCTTGTCCTTTCCCTATCCATTTTTTGCTAAGAAGTATTTTCATTTTATTTTTTTTACTGTTATCTTAGTGTAATATATATTTTCTTTGATTTTTTTGCTTTCATTCTTTTGTTTGATGTAAGTACATACATGATTTTATCATACTTTGTAATCTGGTTAGTTGGAAGAAATTACCTAATGGCAATAAGCCCACCAGTGTGCAATATAATTGCTTATATTATGTACAAAAAGATAAATAAAATAAAGGTGAACGATGAAGAATGTTATAGGACAAAGAACTCCACCTTGTGGAACCCCAGAATAGTGGTAACATCAAAAGTAAAATCAGATTTTAGCTCAATGTTATAGATTTATTGTTCTAAATTTTTTTCAGTGAATTTGTCTTATTTTAAATGATTTTTTTTCACTTTTCGATTGTTTTTTTCACAGGTGATTAAAAATCTTTAAAAGTGCAATGAAATTTCAGAGGTAGGTTAGTACAAAATGTCGAATGTGAACATAAAAAAGCCACGTTAACTATGCTATCCAATCGTATATCGGTCAAGGTATATGTCATTGTCAAAGTTGTCTATAAAATAGATACAAAGCGGTTAGCTTCATATTGTGTAGGTATATGTATAGCCAGTCAAAATTGATGCATTATTTGTTGACTTAATTATTTTACACTCCGTTACTATGTAATGATTTATTGAAGTATCTACTCTGACGCAT
This sequence comes from Molanna angustata, assembly GCA_963576475.1. Taxonomy (NCBI): domain Eukaryota; kingdom Metazoa; phylum Arthropoda; class Insecta; order Trichoptera; family Molannidae; genus Molanna; species Molanna angustata. The sequence goes on along the minus strand of OY754965.1, from coordinate 2,379,221 downwards.
GCTAGCGAAACATGGGTGCCAAGTCAACGTGTCAATCTAGCGATGGAAAAGAAAACTCAATGTATGGAAGTGACAGTTGTCACGTACAAGGCCACAGTCACTTTCATACATTATTTTCTACTTCTTCTGGTTTTAAGTCCTTATACATTATCAATTGTATTATTTTTCATCACTGAATTGAGACGTTGACTAGGCACCCTAGACGTGGCAAAAGACGCATGAAACTAGATTAAACGCCACATACATAAATGAGATCATTAATAAGAGTTTGTAAAAGAAAAAAAAATATGGATTAAGGATAATAATCTAGAAAGTGCCAATCCGTACTCCATTCGATGAATTATTTAATGAATTACAATTATATATTTATGTATTTCCTTGACGTATTACAATTATTATAATGCAAAGTACGCTTAAAGATCCATCTATAAAAACATAGACAGTCGACTCTACACGAACATCTAGGCCTAGACCAACTAGACAGACCGAACAGGCTAAGATCTTAATATCTAGACTCAAGACAACATTCGGACAAAGTAACTTCCTACATTTTGGAGTTAAATTAGGGTTTATACGATTTGAATTATCGGAAACTCTAAATTCGTTGATTTTTTGTATTTTAAGAACAAACCTGATTCACTTTGATTTTATACGCTTTTTAATAATATAAAATACTTATTTCACTACGACATGTAATTTAAAGTCATTTAATTAAAAATTCTGTAAAAAAGATTATTTTCAATATAATATTTGCCTTCAACAGAGCGAATGGAGCACTAAGACCAGTTATGAATGATCGCAACATATCAAAGGAAGATACAGTTGCCATTCATAATACTATCTTAGTGCCAACCTTGACGTATGCAAGTGAAACCTGGACATGGCAGAAGTCGCACGAAAGCAGAATAAATGCAGTTGAAATGAGATCGCTAAGAAGAATCTGTAATAGGATTATTATTATGTCATTAATAGAATGAATGTGAACACATTGAGATGGTATGGCCAAATGGGGAGAATGAATGAGGAACGCCTGACGAAGAAAATATAGGTACATTGCGGACAGGAACGGAATGAAAGGTCGGGGACGCCCAAGGAAGGTATGGCACGTCCAAGTGAACGGTATTTTGAAAGACAGAAATTTCAGAAGCATGAACAACAGACGAACAGACGATAAGACGATGAATAAATGTGGACGAGGCGATGAATGTGTGTCAAGATAGAAATAAGTGGCGTTCGGTTCTCTCTGCCTACCCCGCGAGGCACATGGCGTGATGGTATGTATGTATGACTATGTGGCTCATTTGGTTAGGTATCTGACTGCTGATCCAAAGGTTCCGGGTTCGATTCCCGGTGAAGACACAGTTTTTCATTGTGTTTTCAGTCTGGATCTGTGAGACGATTAATATCGTAAGTCTCCAGAATGTGGCAATTTGGGTGCGTGTTAAATTAACAATTGACATAGTACCTGTTAGTTGCCTGCGAAGTATTTTAAAATAAAATAAAATGAAATGAAATGAAATGAAACAAAATAAATTTATCTCCTTAACATTGATTAAACATTCTGTACCTACATAAATATTGCAATCATTTTTTCGCAACGTAGTTTTTCGTAAAACAACTATCAACGTAGCGAAACCGCACCGCTGGATCCAGCAAGCCGTAAAATATGCTGGATCCAGCTGGATGTGAGATCCAACAATTGCAATCCCTAGATTGTCGGCCTTCGTGGCTCAGTTGGTTAGATATCTGACTACTGAGCCAAAGGTCCCGGGTTCGATTCCCGGTGGAGACACAGTTTTTAATTGTGTTTTCAGTCTGGATCTGTGAGACGATTAATATCGTAAGTCTCCAGAATGTGGCAACTTGTTATTGGGTGCGTGTTAAATAATATTTGACATAGTACCTGTTAGTTGCCCGAGAAACAATATTAAATAAATAAATACGTATTGTCAAATATCATGATACTTTGCACAGGGCGTAATGTAACGAATCAATATAATTAATACCTTCCAACATATATATTAAGTCGATAATTAAAAATAGCTGGGCCTGTTTCCATACTTATGATGATGACCTTTTAACAAGTTTCATGGTTAAATTTTGACCAAATACAAGGTGCTTACATAAACAGAAATTCGCGTTATGTTAATCAAGAATTTTATTGCTCAGAATTACGGTTGGTCTTCAATTTATTGAGTTATCAAATCAAATGTTGAGTTTTGTGTACGATAAAATTTCAGTTACTAAAATTATCAATTAAATTTATAATATCTCAACAGACAATAATATTACTATTGATAAAATTCCTCAGCACATGAAATATTTAGTAATTTGTTATTATATTATTATAAGTGTCGATTTGTTCAAGAGAATTTATTTATCTTAATATATCGACAAAGTATCAAGCCAGGATACGCGAGATTTGTATGTAGGGTCTATATTTTTCACGGTTTTTCCAAATTTGAAGTAAAAAATCACCAACTTAGAGGCCTCAAAGCATGTATGTTCTTCATATGGATTTACTCAGTAAAATATTTTGTGTGTCTGTGTGTGGTGTGTGTGTCCCTTATAAATTTTGATCCGCTCAATTCACAGAGCCCGAAATTTTAGAATATAATATATAGTCCACAAAACTTTTATACTCAGAATTTAAAATTTTTGTTTCAGTCAGGGGTTATCATCTTTTGAATTTTTACTTTATTTTTCCATATATCTCAAAAACCATATAAGCTAGAACCCTGAAAATTGGTATAAATATAGAAACTAAAAAAAATATATCTCAAATTTATTTTTTCAACAAAATTCCAGAGTTTCTCAAACATGTTTAATTAAGTAATTTTTTTTTTGATAAATTTATGTGTTTAACTGTCTATACTTCCAAAGTTTTTACAAATATTGAGTAAAGCTGAAACACACATTTTCTATAAAAAATATAAACATTGTAGTAGTACATCTCAAACTTTTTTAACAATTTTTTATAAAAATTAAATTTATACAATTAATTTTAGTTTCATACAATTTGTAAGGCAGTAAACACTACACAATATCTCACTCAATAGTTTGATACACTACTTAATCTACTAACATACAAACATACATCGTGCTGTTATTCTGTGTAGGAAAAACAGACTGACCTCCATACTATCCTATCCTAACATACAAACATACATCATGCTGTTATTCTGTGTAGGAAAAACAGACTGACCTCCATACTATCCTATCCTGACATATGTACATACCTACATGTTTTATATGGAAAACAAAATATCTTAAAATATTTATTAATTCGTGTTTATGTCTCTATAGTTTGGTACGTATTTTTCAAGTATACATACTATCGCCATCGACAGTTGGATCTCATGTGTTACATGCAACTATTCAATACGACAAAACGAACAAACAAAACCACTGTTCAAATCAAAATGAAATAACTTCATTTAAATGTTCAAAATTTGCTAGTTTAAAAAATAAGTAGGTACCTACTGCAAATGGATGAAATGTGACCTGGGGGGCAAGTCTGGTCAACTGGCGAAATCAAAACCCTCACGATTACCCATATCATGGATATATATTACAATATGGAGTTCTATAGTATATTAAGATGTTATAAAACTTCATATGATAATTATATCCATGATATGGGTAATCACGAGCGTTTTGATTTCGCCGATTGACCAGACTTGCCCCCTATGATTTAACGCTATCTGAAAATCTATTTTCCTTTGTTGAAGGATGATCGTTTTCTGATCTGACTTATCGATATGATCAGTATTTATCGATATGAGTCGGAAGTATTCATGTTATATAGCTGTTAGAGCAATGATCTTACAATCCAACTTCTATTAACCAACGTCTATTAACCAACGGGCGCTTGTGTAAAAGGATTTCATCCGCGCGGTTCGACGTAATGAGGTCCGTATAAATGCAGTCAACTTTTTGACATTTCTCATATACTAAAATTCAGACAGATAAATTTGGACGAATCGGAGTGGGACATATTTCGAATTGTGTGAAGGATTTTGTATTTTTATGAATTATTGTGTTGTTTTTCTTTTGTTTAATGCGAGTTTTGTTTTATTTTTACCATATTTTTATAATGGCCAAGAGGCCGTGTATGTAATAAATAATTAAATAAATAAATAAATCCAATTAACCTGGGTTTGAACCGTGTCTCGAGCTTTTTTAATCATCTGAAAATCTTGTTTTTCAGGAAACGAACGGATTTTATGTGTAAGTACCCACTGGTTCCAAGGGCGTGCTCATTTTATTTATTAATTATTATTATTATTATATTCACAATGGGATGTTTCTGCCAGTGTCAAGTGATTGACCCGACGACGGTCGCTCAGATTTACCTTATACACTTAATTGTTTGAAGTTCAGGAACTTTGATACGATTTCAACATACTTAGGTTTGTTCACACTTCCTAACACCCTGTGTAAGTGGCGAGTATACATATTATTGCCCCATGGCAATTTCGTCCAACTAACCAGTGTTACACTTCATATTTATTACATACTTTTAAAGCACATATTTTTAAAAAAATAGTTTCATTTAGGAATTGGAATGCTCGTTGAAAAAAAAAGGATTTTTTTAATAACATGGCTATGTAGGGGACACCAGCTAATAGGATTTAGGTCCATAATATTCTTCCGAACAAACGCACTGCGTATCGTTGGGGAGGATTTGCAATCTGCTCAGGAAAATATTAATTCGATTTTGAAACGAGTGGGTTGTGGCCAACACTAAACTCTCCACACCATAGTAAGTGTTCATTTTTTCTTCTTGAAATGTTGACTATCTCAAAATGCATTTTTATTAAGTACATTTCTATTAGATTCTTAAACAAATATAAGATTTCCAGAGGACAAAAGTTTTCACAATACACCATATATACAAAAACATTATCACGAAACTCATAGTATGTATTTTCTACATGATACCTGTTGAGAAATTTTAAATAAAATTGCATTACTAGCAAGATGAGCATGTATGAAACAGTGTATCAATGTTGATGAGGTGATGTATGTGTCAAGAAGAATGCGGTGTTCGGTTCTCACTGCCTACCCCTTGAGGAAGATAGAAGTGGAGAGTAAAATATACACTTGTCTATAGAGACACATACAATATCAATATGAAGTTGATCACTCAATTTTCCCTTACATAAGCTATTTTACTTCTGTTATATACATTTTTCATACAAATATGAAATTTCTTTCACATTGACATGGCAAACCATAGATTTTTTTCTTTAAATTTTGACAATCCTTGAATGCATTTTTGATGAGTGTATTTTTGTTTGAGAGCAATACCATTCGTGTAGGTACAACTATTTCGATCAAGGGCAACTATTGATAAGATGAATTATTTACAAATAGTTTTATCAACAAACACGTGGACCAATTTGTAAACATAAGTTTGTAATCATGTTTCTTATATTTTATACAAGTGCATGTTTCAAAACTGTTCATTGAATGAACACAAGAGTAATGGGTGACATGTGAAATTATGTAACCGTATAGTGTAATAGTGTTTCGAGGAACATGCACATTCAATCTCTCCTCAAAACATATATCTACGATTTTTATTCTCCACACTATGGAATAGTGGAGAGTCATGATTTCACAATTTTAAAGCATATTTGTAGAGAGTGCACACTGTGAGTTTCGTCGTGGTGTGTTTGTATGTATGGCGTACGGCGTACGGATTAGATATCCTTTTTGTGTCCTCTCTACAGCCCAAACTATATACGTCCGATCGACTTCATATTAATAACATCATATGTGTAAAGTGCATAGACCTAGAGCTGATTATTTTTCCATAGATATCCGTAAATTTCTTATCTATGACTTCATCTGTCCAAATTTTCAAAATGCTCTCACGGTCTGGAAAATCAAGGTATTTTTATACTGTTTGAAATTTTGATACAATACACTCATCAAAAATGCATTCAAGGATTGTCAAAATTATGTAAAATCTGCCATGTCAATGTGAAATAAATTTCATATTTGTAAAATAGTTTCTGTATAGTAAAATTGAGTGATCAACTTCATATTGATATTGTATGTGTCTCTATAGACAAGTGTATTTTTTACTCTCCACTTATATCTTCCTCAAGGGGTAGGCAGTGAGAACAGAACACCGCATTCTTCTATCTTGACACATACATACATCGCCTTATCAACATTGATACACTGTCTCATAGGTATATGCTCATCTTGCTAGTGATGCAATTTTACTAAAAAATTCTCAACTGCTATCATTTAGAAAGTTCATATTATGAGTTCCGTGACAATGTTTTTGTGTGTTTGGTGTATTGTGAAAACTTTTGTCCTCTGGGAATCTTATATTTGTTTAAGAATCTAATAGAAATGTACTTCATAAAAATGCATTTAGAGATTGTCAACATTTCAAGAAGAAAAAATGAGCGCTTACTATGGTGTGGAGAGTTTAGTGTTGGCTACAACCCACTCGTTTAATATATTACTCATTCAATCTTTACGATCTTAATATGCCAGCAAAGTTCAAAGGAAAAGTGTATCAGACCGGCATACCTCTATGGACACCTGTGAAATGCGTATGTTAAGATGGAATGCTGGATTATCCTTAACTTTACAACCTTCAAATTGTTTTGCCATGGTTAAAGTGCCCTTCTATCTGCTGAATAAGAAACAGTCACAGGCTTGAAGTAATATCGCAACAATCCATGTCTGTGAATATTATTTTCACCGACGTTGATTGTCATTGTTTGCACAATTGTGCCGAGACCACGAGTCTAGATGAGATTCTAGAGCTACTCTTCGTGCTATGCATTCTTTGTCATCCTTACTAGCGTTCTGTGAAGGGGCCTTTTCATTCCCCATATGCGGAGCGATAGAGGTGGGCGTAGCTATTATTTAAACAAAAAAACTTATTATACCAGGATTTGGAGCATATGTCAAAATTTTCAAAATGTTGACTCCTCCCCATAGTGATTTTTCAAAATAATAATAAACATTTACTTACACCCTGTGCAAGTTTTTTTGCCATATAGCAATTGCTTCTAACTTACCACTGTTTCCAGCCCAGAGAAGCAATATTTGCGTGAGAAATAAATTTTTCCTCTGCTGCGGATTGAACCCAGGACGCCCCCACAGAAGCCAAACGACTTACCAACTGTGCCACATCGTGGGTTTTATAGATAGTAAAAGTGTTTAAATAATCGGAAGTACTTAAGGATAAATTCTCATATAAAAGACACCATGTTAAAATATACTGTAAAATAGGAAATGAAATTGAATACTGTTGATTTTTCAAATAAAAGAATTTTGGTATTTGTTATCGGCAAATTAATGAAGGCCATTATTTGTTTGAATCAATAATGGCGAATAATTATATTATGTTTCAATAAGTTATTATTAACTGAATTAATTGTATAATTTTGCAAAATTAACAATGATACACTTGAAGTAATGAACGTATTATTTATAAAATAAGAATTTAATTATAAAATTGTTGGTCTTTCTATCAATTAGCTTTGAATAATTTGAATAAATAATTCTTATTGAGAAACGCAGCTTCATAATATAATGGAAATGAAAAATATTCAAGCGGGGGCTACAATTTTCCAAAACACTGCTTTTATACTCTCCACACTGTGGAATAGTGGAGAGTCATTTCATAATTTTTAAGCGTCTGTCTGCGTTTGAGATGTGGTGCTACAGACGCATGGCTAAAGTTCACCGGTCATAACACATCAGCCAACGATGAGGTACTAAACAGGGTTAGAGAGACAAGGCAACTTATGAAAAGAATTGCCCAACAGAGAACAACTTGGATAGGCCACAACATCCGGCACCCAGGCCTGCTTTTTACCATCGTCGAAGGAATGATTGATGGGGGCAACTGTAGAGGCCGCCCCAGAAACAACTATATAGACCAGATAATCAGTGACGTGCGCTGTAGCAGCTACAAAGAGATGAAGAGACTGGCGGACGATAGAGATAAGTGGAAAGATCGAGTGTTTGGTGCAGACCTATCCTAGGATTGTGACCCAGAAGAAGAAGAAGTAACCTATTTTTATATCAATTTCTCAACGGTTATCATGTAGAGAGTGCATACTGAGTTTCGTCGTGATGTGTTTGTATGGATTATCCTTTTTGTGTCCTCTCTACAGCCCAAACTATAAGTCCCATCGACTAGGTTCAATCGTTTTTAGCTGACAGTACGAAAAAAATAGCAAGTGGGTTGTATCAACACTAAACTCTTACAATGATTTTTGATCAATCAAATTTTAAACCATTTCTCATCATCCAATATTGATAAAATTTTCTATACACTCTTGTTTCCGTGGGGGTTGTAGCCAACACTAAACACTTTTCTATGCTCTGTTCAATCAATTTTTTAACTATTTTCCAATACCCACAAAATGACAAAGGTGTCATATTTTTGGTTTTTCTGAAGGTATGCTGGAGGATTTTGAATGCATTTGGTGAATAAAATTAGAGGCAATAATACTGCTAGACTTAAATCATAGTATAAAGGTTGAACAATCGTTCTAAGTTGACCGATCCAAATGATAGAATTATCAAAATGCTTGGAAACGCAAAGCGCATGGAACATTACCAATTAGCAATCACAATTTATTACACTTTTAAAGGAGTTTTCACCAACCAAATTGTCTATAAATGGAATACGTGATTTATAAAAGTCATACTATTCATATTAAAATTGTTTTCTTAGACATTTTGAAAGCTGTTTTTGGCCAACGCCACTGCTTCCCAGGGTTCATAGTATTCATTTGTTGATACCAGCTGTGGTATCATTCAAGAGAAAAATAAAATCAGTCTGTATCAGTCAACTATATCATCTAAAGTAAAATAAATTTCCACTTACTTGATCCGTATCCATTGGACGAACATCCATCACTGCAGTTAGATCTGTGGTACACGTTGGAAACGGAACAGTTTTGTGAATGCTTCACATAACATGCACTTTTGTTTATCACGTCACAAGAATTAACAATATCAGTCAGACTGTCTTCGGACATCCTGAGACAGCAAGAGTGTCCGTTGCCGAGTGGAGCATGTCCAGAGCTCACAGAACCTTCAACGTGCTTCTGATGGCAAGTTTCCAGCGGTCTCAATACTGTACCGTTTGCCTTCTCCACGTTGCAATGGCCGTTTTGAAGGGCCGGTTCTTGGTTTGTTACTGCGGCGTTTTCTAATGAACTGTCAAAGTTCATTTGGGCGAATTTGTCGTGCAGTGCTTTGTCGAGATCGGCAGGAGCCGTGGCTGCTGGATCCGAAGATCCGGTATTGTTGGTTATCTTGTATTTCGTCATGATTATTGTGTCAGATCATAAATCTTATCTTCTGTTTAGAATCCGAAGACTCACGAATATATAATACACATGTTTAAAAAAAAAAACGTCAGTTCACCACTAAACGCTTAGTGATACACATAACATTATTGAGTAGTTCGTATTGATAATTTTCATTCACACTCTGAAAAAAAAAGGAATTATTAAAATTAGTTATTTGCTGTTTTTAAATATTATGCATACACCCCATTACGTCATGACCCTCACGGGATTGGCAGAAAGAACAGAATAACGCCACGTTTTTATATATTGACACACATTCACGCATCGTCTTGTATAAGTTTTTTTTTAATATTCAAGCTTCTTTAATTATTACCCTCTTTCAGAATATCGTTCACATGCTCGAGTCGTCCTTTACTTTGACGACCCCGACTTCTCTTTTCGTTTTTATAAGCTTTGTATATTATTTTTTATTGGTGTGAAATGAGGACAAAAGGAATGATAATGAAATTTGAGATGGTTTGGCCACTTGTGAAAAATGAAGGAAGAACGCCTAAACAAATCTAATATGTATGATCAAATATAGTACAATGTATCTACTTATTTTCATACAACTTTGTTGAAACCACGTTTTTTTTGTAAATATTTCTACAGGTTAAGGAGCTAAATGCTATGAGGGAATAAATAAGCCCAATTAAACAAAAAATAAGTCTATTTCACTACCTATAATGTATCACAGAGCTAATTATTCCCTCATCAGGTAAATTAGTCTGATAAGGGAGCAGTTGGTTCCGAAACCGGTATCGAGATTAAAAGCAAAAAATATGTTTTATCGTGACATATACATAAAACTAAACACCCCAATTTTTAATCAAATATCTCAAATATTTTCAACAGTGTGTTTCAAAAAAAAAACTATTTACAATATTTCTGTAGTGAATGTTCGTCACACAATTTTAAAATTCAGCATAAATTCCCTTAAAGAAATATTAAAAATATCATTCTTTACATTATTTCTTTAAATTACTCCATAACTGTCGTATAGAAAAATAATTAAATTAAATTGTTTATATGCTTAAATAGTGCATAAAATCAAAGTGAATGACCGATAAAGTTTTTTAATTTCAAGTCAGGTTTGTTCTTAAAATGCGAAAAATCAACAAATTTTGGGTTTCTGATTATTTAAATCACGTACAAAACCTTTTAACGCACGAGATAACCCTAACACGTACCTCTATAGCGTATATGGCGGTTTTAATATATCATGTTTCAGTTACTAGATTTAGCGTTATATGTATATCCTCTTAAACAATATTATAAGAATATAAATAAGAAAATTCTTTATTAGCCAAGAAAGTCTATTATAGCCAAAAAAGTATTTATTATCCAAGACAGTCTATAGAGGCCTAGAAAGTATTAGTCAAGTCAAGAATGTCTATAATAACCAAAAAAGTTTTTACTAGCCAAGACAGTCTATACAGGCCAAGAAAGTATTAGCGAAGAATGTCTATAATAACCAAAAAAGTATTTAACATCCAAGAGAGTCTATACAGGCCAATTAAGTATTAGCAAAAAATGTCTATAATAGCCAAAAAAGTATTTACTATCCAAGATAGTCTATACAGGCCAAGAAATATTAGTCAAGAATGTCTATAGTAGCCAAAAAAGTATTTACTAGTCAGGACAGTCTATACAAGCCAAGAAAATATTAGCCAAGGATGTCTATAATAGCCAAAAAAGTATTTACTAGCCAAGACAGGCCAAGAAAGTCTATAATAGCCAAAAAAGTATTAACTAGCCAAGACAGTCTATACAGGCCAAGAAAGTATTAGCCAAGAAAGTCTATAATAGCCAAAAAAGTATTTACTAGCCAAGAAAGGGCGATGTGAATTACATGTATTTTTCTGCCTACCTTGAATGGCATACCTATGATTGTAGTCATGTTTATTAATAACGATATTTTTTTTTATATTGTCGAGATGTTTATCATGAAGTGCACATGTTCGTTCTAATGCTGTTATTAAATTAATAACAAAATCACGGTATTGTAATATGTAATAGATAGCTGTTGTCTATTGTATGCGATCACCACCAATTGTGAACAATAGCTATTATAAATTTCAAATATTTCCTAGTAAAGCAGATTTCAAGATTACTCAATAAATATAAAACACAGTCAATGAGATCTAATTATATATAAATAATTAAAAACAAACACTTTTAATAACGTGATGGGGTATTGAAAATAATGACGGATGAAATCATAGAAAAATTATGGAAAACAATATCACATTAAGCAGTCTAGTGTGAGAGTATTATGATTTGACTTGTCACAAAAAAATGTGACATCCTTTAACTTGTCACATTTTTTTGTGACAAGTCGTATCACAAAAAAATGTGGTACCCTATAATTTGTCATAGGAATAGATAGGCTATGTGATAGGATTTCACAATTTTTCGTGACAATTCATATCTCAACGTGCTCATACTAGAAAAAATAATAGAAATATGGATTGTCAAAACTAAATCGGATACCGGATTCTTATAAACCATATATTATTTTAGTTGATTTATTGTCACTATTTATATTTTAGATACTAATATACGAACGATTCCTTGTTCTATGTGATGGAAAATAGTGTAGATATATCAATTTTAATCGAATAATGTACATTTTTTTAATTATACAACATTTAATACTATACATATAAAGGTATAAAATGATTTTATAAAAAAAATACATAATTCGTTTTCGGTTTTTCCAGATAGGTAATCGAAAACTCAACAGGCAAAATGACATTTTACATACTTAGGTGAGACTTTTTAGATGAGACGAGATACATGCATGTGTTGTGCTTCCTTTTTATGCGTTAATGCACAGGTTATTTATTTATTTATTTAATATTGCTTCTCGGGCAACTAACAGGTACTATGTCAAATATTAATTTTACACGCACCCAATAACAAGTTGCCACATTCTGGAGACTTACGATATTAATCGTCTCACAGATCCAGACTGAAAACACAATTAAAAACTGTGTCTCCACCGGGAATCGAACCCGGGACCCTTGGCTCAGCAGTCAGATATCTAACAAACTGAGCCACGAAGGCCGACAATGAACGACTGATATGCCGTGATGGTATGTATGTAAAATTATTATTAGAATAATTAAGTATGGATATTAATTAATTCTTAAGAAATGAATTGTTTTCAACTAAAACAACACGACTCAAATATGTATTCAAAAAGAAGCAGTCAATGCAAAATTTATTTATTTATTTATTTACACCACCGGCACCGGCTTAGGATAGTGCTCCCACTCTTTCATATCATCGTTTTCGGAAGTCTCGCAAGAGTCAGGTAATCGAAAATACAACAGGCGAATAACATTTTTCACAAAGTTCAGCAACGAGGATCACCACCCATTCTGATAGTAGTGTCTTTTTAGGACCATACCGCATGCACGCCCCGCACACCTGTCTCTGGTTACCCCACGCTGTGGGATATGCCGTGATGATATGAATGAATGAATCAATGAATGTATACGAAATGATATTAAATACGGGTTCCACAACATTAAGAAAAATATTTATGTAAACAAGATGTCAAGATCATCAGATATAATTTCTACCTATTTGTATTCATGATAGCTTTAAATAATTTATCAATATTAATAAATTATCACTGTCTCCCCTTTTAATATTCTAAAGCTATTGACTGATTAAATTATACATTTTATTAAAAAATTATCATAGGCCTCGCGGATTTATAGTAGACTTGTGGGCCCGGGCAGACGTTGTCCTGCCACATACCGGCTAATATACTTAATGTATATAGTGGGGAGTTGTGGATTCGCAATTTTGAAGGTTATTTTTTTTATTGAAGATTATTAACAAGTATCATGCTTAGATAATTTTCTGAAAGCTTCATCACAATGCATTTGTGTGTGCTCGTGTGCTGTGTACTATGTGCTATGTACGGTGTGTTTATTCTATTTATCTATTATAGACTAAAGTACTGTTTCGATTTTTTGTAAATTTGTATATATAAGTAAGTAATTTATATTTTTAATAAATAAAAATAAAAAAAACTTGTTTAGAATCAATTTCACTATTTATTTAAGGACTACAACCTACAACCGGCTTCGTGCTAAGCACATCTTCAAGTAGTCAACTTGAAACCTACTTGAAAATGTGCTTAGCACGAAACCGGTTGTAGGTTGTATTCCTTAAATAAATAGTGGAATTGATTCTAAACAAGTTTTTTTTTATTTATTAAAAATATAAATTAATTTAAATGGAATTCCATCAAGAACTGACGATCAAAAAGTTAAATCTAATTGTATATATAATACTATTACATTTTGAAGAATACTGTCAAATATTTCAAAGTGACCAAAGTGATCAAAGTGAATTTAATAATGTTATTTCCAAATTGCTAAAAAGGCACATCACTTTTATAAAATGACATTGTATAATTATCAAATTTTCATAATAAAATATTCAAATCAAAAATAATTTAACAAACCAACTTATTCCATAAAAATGCTCAAAATTTCCCATACGGTATTTGAATACTTTGTGGAGTGAGTATAGCGTTGGCCACAACCCATTCGTTTTTATACATTTGAGTGTGGTATAACGGCGCCACCTGTCGGTTCCAAAATAATCCTATCTTTCAAGTAGGAACCAACCATACACGTTTACAAAACTTCATTGAAATCTGTTGGGCGGTTTCCGTGTGAGAACATCGTGACATGAGATTCATATTTTTACAGTAAGATTATACAGTAAATTAGTAATGAGCAAATGGCATACTCGTCTAGTCTTGATATTGGTCATGTTCTTGTAGGTCTTGGAACTTTAAAAAAAATATATATATATATATATATATATATATATTTTACTGTTGGAATTGAATAATTTTAACGAAACGTGACCAAAACACCTAGTTTGAAGTTAAAGGCTTAATTTTCAATTAAAATTAATGAGTTTATAAAAGTTTACGAGAATGAACGACTCCTGCATTAATTTATCTTACATGATACTTGGTTTAGCAAAACCTTATCTTGTTCTTGCAACCCCCGAAATAAAATTTTCTAAACTTGATGAATTTGTTTTTTTGTTTCTTCTTATTGTAAGGTCCTTTTTGACAAAAAAAGTTTTAAAAAATAATATAATAATTCACAAGATTAAAAGAATCCCTACTTAACTGTTTGGATTTAGTAAGTTCTAAGAATTTCTATGCTTAAATAATGAATCACTTCTATAGAAAACGTCGATTGTTTTAAATGACTACTAACTCAAAATATAACAAAGATATATCTTTCTTGGAAAGTATCAGAAATTGATGAGTCAAAGTACTAAAAAAAACACGATGGGCAGTGGGTATATCTTAAAAATGTTAAGTACCTACTTAAAGTTAAATGTAGATTTTATTTTATTGTTTTGGAAGTCTTTTCCTAGTATGCCCAAATCCATTTTGTAAAGTAGGTATATATGTATACAACTTTAGGCGGACCCCTATGAAATGCATTCAAGGATTGTCAAAATTTAAAGAAAAAAATCTATGTGAAATAAATTTCATATTTGTATGAAAAATGTACATAACATAAGTAAAATAAGTGTTTTTTTTTACTCTCCAATTCTATCTTCCTCAAGGGGTAGGCAGTGAGAACCCAACACAGCATTCTTCTATCTTGACACATACATCGCCTCATCAATATTGATACAATCTCATACATGCTCATATTGCTAGTAATGCAATTTTACTTAAAATTTCTCATCAGGCATCATGTAGAAAATACATACTATGAGTTTCGTGACAATGTTTTTGTGTGTATGGTGTATTGTGAAAACTTGTCCTTTGGGAATCTTATATTTGTTTAAGAATTTAATAGAAACGTACTTCATAAAAATGCATTTAGAGATTGTCAACCATTCAAGAAGAAAAAATGAACGCTTATTATGGTGTGGAGAGTTTAGTGTTGGCCACAACTCACTCGTTTTTCAATGCAATTGCAAAAAAATGATTTTTCATGGATCATCGTGGAAACAACTATGATTGTTTTTTGTGACATATTTTTTTCTATGCAAGTATAAAATTGATCGGATAGCCCAAAAGTTGAATTTATATTTGCTTTGTTCTTGGATTGAACAAATTGGAAATGCAATTAGCGATTCCCAACACGACCTTAGATAACATCATTTTATGCTAGTGAGACATGGTCAAAATTAGACACTTTTGAAGGTATTTATAATTCATACACGCCATTATAAAATGTCGCTCTATGTGAATTGTAAATACATAATATGTTTCTGGTATGTTGCTACCCTGACATACTTTAGATGTCTCTTCGATTTTATTAGACACCAGTAGAACTAAATACGAATAATCTACATATTTCCATTGCCACAAAAGGGGTTTATTTCACGAAAGGATTAAACCCCACAAAGGGGTTTTATCGCATGATGAAATGTATAATTAGATGAAGCATCAAAATTAGCTCAATGATACGGTGATAAATCAAAAAAAGTTCCCAAACTCAATTGATCAAGAATCAATAATTTAGAATAAACCATTTTTGCTAATTTAATTTCGATTCGACTTAATCCGTTGTAATATTCATTATATTTTGAAAGATAATTGAAATATTTTGATACAATAATATAAAACAAGACTTAGATAATGTGGATAGTTTAAATTTTAAAGATACTGTTAACTTATTGGCATTTGAAAACCAATCAAATAGAAAACGATTATTTATATAGATAAAAAAAATAATAAAATTTTAAAACAAGTTGATATGATACTGAAACAGATTTTTTTTTTCATGGCATTGCATCCTTTTGGATGATTTGTGCCAATATCAGACATGAATGAAAAAACAAAATAACTTTTAATTTTTCACTAAGTCCATTATTTCAATGTGCTCAAACAATCTCAAGATTTTTATTGTGATTACAAGAAATAATTCACATTTCTTATTCAATCATTCATAGTCTTGGTACATATTGATTAATTTTATTTTTATTTTATTTTTATGTAGTTTCTCGGGCAACTAACAGGTACTATGTCACATAATTATTTAACACGCACCCAATAACAAGTTGCCACATTCTGGAGACTTATACGATATTAATCGTCTCACAGATCCAGACTGAAAACACAATTAAAAACTGTGACTCCACCGGGAATCGAACCCGGGACCTTTGGATCAGCAGTCAGATACCTAACCAACTGAGCCACGAAGGCCGACTTTTTGGCCGATTTCTTGTCTCTTTCTGCAGGATTAACATTAGTACGTCAATTCGGCCCTACAATTTCGACAATCTTTTAAATGATCGGACAAAATTGCTGTAACTATATTAACAATACCCATCGGGAATTCCATATCCAATCAACTGAAAATATAATATATAAAATTCTTTCTTACTTCAATCTATAATGTTGATATTCATACAAATAAAACAACAAAAAATAGCATACCTCTAATATAAAACCGTGAAATTGATTAGTTAACAGAATTCAAATAGAAAACAACACTATATTGGATATAAACTGTCTGTCATTAAAAAATCACTTTACATCAGTCTTGATTATTTATTTTTATTAGGTAAGCACATTTTTTTATTTTCGTGTCTGTCAACAAACTTTTTCCACGACATTTCAATTAGTGTTTTTTTATTGTCACAAGAGTTATAACATGTAACTGCATAGTATAAACATTGGTCAGATATGCGAATACGATGAGTTATAAAATTTAATATGTACGTAATGTGTTTGTTTATCAACAGCGTATTCAATAATGCATCGATTGCACATTACATGTATCGACATAACACAACTAACTTACGCGGTAGCGCAAATAACTCTGATGCTGATCCCAGTGTAATCGTGTAGTCAGTGTAGTGTATAAGTGTATAAGAAGTAAGAACATACCACACTTCACGTAGGTCAGGTGTGCGCCGTATTCCTTAACTCGTACAATTACG
Source organism: Molanna angustata (assembly GCA_963576475.1). Classification (NCBI taxonomy): domain Eukaryota; kingdom Metazoa; phylum Arthropoda; class Insecta; order Trichoptera; family Molannidae; genus Molanna; species Molanna angustata. The sequence continues at coordinate 2,361,924 of OY754965.1, read as the reverse complement.
AAATCTATGCTTTAAACTCATGAAAGGTTAAGACATAATTTCAGCATATCGAAATCAATTTTGTTTCTAAAGAAATACCATAAGTATTTTCAACATATTATTTTCGTCACACAATTTTAAAATTCAGCACAAATTCCACTGAAAAATTACTCAAAATATCTTTTTTACAGCATTTTTTTAAAATTGCTCTATTATAAGCACATGTCATACTTAAATAAATCTTATAGACGCTAAAAAGGATATAATTTTTTTTTTTCATTTTAAGTGAAATTAAAAAAAAATCAACAAATTTTGGGTTTCCGATAGTAATCATCACGTATGAAACCTCTTTAATGCACCAGATAGTTACGCTTTTACTAACATGTATTTTTATATTGTACTAGTTGCATGTAACACATGAGATCCAACTGTCGATAGCGATAGTATGTATAGTTGAAGAATATGTACCAAACTATAAACCCATAAATACAAATTATTGAATATTTTCAGATATTTTGTTTTCTATACAACATATGTAGGTATGTATGTCAAGATAGGATAGTATGGAGGAAGATCCTTTTTTCCTACCCAGAATATGAAAATAGCATGATGGTATGTAGGTATGTATGTTTGGAGATTAAGTATCAAACTATTGTCTTCATAGATATTGTGTATAGGCGACTGTCATACAAATTGTATGAAGCGATGTCGTCACTTAATTCAATTTTTATAAAAATTGTTAAAAAAAAATTGAGATCTTCTACTACAATGTTAATATTTTTTATAGAAAATTAAATTGAGATGTGCTAATACAATGGTAATATTTTTTATAGAAAATTAAATGAGCTAGTTGGGGTGTTTCGGCTTTTTTCGATATTTTTAAAAAAAAATGAAAATATAGGCAGTTTAACTCATAAATTTATCATAAAAAAAATATTTTTCTTAATAAAAAATGTTTGAGAAACCCTGGAATTTTATTGAATAAATGAATTTGAGATTTTGTATTTGTCTATATTTGTACCAATTTTCAGCGTTCTAGCTTTTATGGTTTCTGAGATATATGGAAAAATAAAGTAAAAATTCAAAAGTTGATAACCCCTGACTAAAATAAAAATTCGAAATTCTGAGTATAAAAGTTTTGTAAGCCTATAACTATTTATATATTCTGAAATTTTGGGCTCTGTAAATTGAGCGGATCAAAAGTTATAAGGGGGGGGGGACACACAGACACACACAGACACACAGACACACGAAATGTTCTACTCCGAATTCTGAGTAAATCCGTGTATGGAAAATATATTCTGCGAAGCCTCTAACTTGGTGTTTTTTGACTTCAAAGTTGGAAAAGCCGTGAAAAAAGTAGACCTCTGCATACAATTCTCGCGTATCCTGGCTTGAAACATTGTCGATATGTTAAGAGAACAAAGTTCTCCTGAACAAATCGACAGTTGGATTAGGCGATTTTAATATATCATGTTATTTAGCGTTATAATGTCTTTTTAAGTTTCATATTTTTTGAGACAGAGGAAAAGGGTATCGTCATCCCAAGACTGACTCCTGAAACACAAGTTGATCTATTTTAAAGATGAATCAAATATTCTTATTTCTCTCTCTCTCTCAGATTCAGAGGCTTGTTTCACAGTAAAGACCCGTATATTATCTTTAATTCTGTCAAATTTTTGTGAACTTTTTCAGCTGCTTATAGGGACTGCAGCATATATCTTCACACAGATTTTCTCGTAGAGGGTGCCCAATAGGATTTGTCCCCTCTGTCATTCATACTTATTATTGACTTATTAGTTGATGTTTCAAACATAAAAAAACAAAGTTTTCGCGTCATTTAATTGTTATTTATTAGGGTTATCAAAATGCAATGTATTTGATGGATTGTGGTGCCTTTGTGTATTGCCGGAAGAAGTAATGCGCTAAGCCAATGGCCATTGGCGATCAAGAGGCTTCTTCTGGAATTCCTCACCACATCCGAGCTCATAACCGCTTCATACCGCTCTCAAAAATAATCCGCCTACCTACAATTTATGTTATTTAATTATCTATTTGTATTTTTTTATCTCTTTTTGTTGACTTTTTCTGTTTTTTTTCCTTTGTTTTAATTATTATATGTTTGTTTTAAGTTTTCATTGTTATATTATAAGTTTGACTGAGAATTGCTCCCCTCAGCGAAACTTTGTTTCTTGGGAGCAAGTAAATAAATAAATAAATAATATTAAAATCAAAAAAGTAGATCCTTTTGGCTTATATACGAGGTGTCCATAACTATCGAACTGCAGTGTATAAAAGTCTCACAAAACAACTACCTATATCAAATTAGTAAATAAAATATTGAACTAACAAATTCCTGCTTCACCAATATGTCTAAACATATTTTATTTTATTTTATTTAAAGTACACAAACAATGACTGGACAAGTAAACTGGTGATATACAATATAAAAAAATAGTCACGCCCAGCATCAATTAAATGTATACATTATTACCAGTTATTACCTTATTAATTAATTTAGTATCTAGTGTAAGAAAAAAAACAATGAATATTAAATAAGACAAAAGTTGAAACTACAATATATGCTACCTTGTGTGTGAGGGTGTGTGTGAGAGTGTGTGTGAGGATGTATGTGTGAGGGTGTGTGTATGTGTGTATGTATGTACATGTTTTAATAACATTACTTTGCAGTAGAATTGTATGTACGTATTATATATATTATTTTGAAATTAAGTAACTCACAGTAGATTTTTACATACATACATACATACCATCACGCCATGTCCCTTACGGGGTAGGCAGAGAGAACCGAACGCCATATCTTTCTATCCTGGCACACATTCATCGCCTCGTCAACATTCATGCATCTTCTCATACATGTTCGTCTATTGTACACGCTTCTAACATTTCCGTCTTTCAGAATATCGTTCACATGGACGTGCCATCCCTTTTTTGGGCGTCCCTGGCCTCTCAATCCAATCCTATCCGCATTGTATATTTTCTTCGTCAGGCGTTCCTTATTCATTCTACCCATGTGGCCAAATAAACATTAAATTTGTTTTTTAAGAAAGGTTGTATTGTCGTAATAATATGTATGTATGTATAATATTTTGAGTAACTCGTTTTATTTTACAACTAATGTTAAAGGCTTATTGATACTAAGAAAAACAAAAAATTAAATAAAAATCATAACCAAAGATTTTACACGTGCTATACATAAAAATATGAGTGGAATATTTAAAATTTAATTGCAGGGAAATAAACGGGCACTGAATTGTAAAGATTATTTCATTATCGAATAGTTTTTGGATTTTTCTTAAATCACTGTTAGATACAACTTTTATTTTTCTTAAATAACTTTTTAAGGAACGACTGTAAAACCGAGCCATGGTTATATCGGTTATTGGTTATGCCTGTAGCTGCATTAGGAGCGTACCATTAGCCAAATTGAACATTTTCAGACGTAAATAATTTCAATTCGATAGTAGGAAGGATGTGCCGACAAACTCACTACTTTATTTTTCACTACTTCTTCTTCCACTCAGCCATCTCTCCACTGTTGGATGTAGGCCTCCTTCAACTATTTGCACCCTTCTCTATCCTGGGCACCGCTTGTTTCCCACGACTGCTATTATATCGTCAGTCCATCGTTTCTGGGGAAGACCTACTCTTCTTTTGTCTTCGTAAGGTCTCCATTGTTGAATTCGTGGTGCCCATCTGTCAACTTCCTGACATGCCACGTGGCCTGCCCACTGCCATTAAATAAGGTACTGCATCCCTGACCAGCCAGCTGGTTATAAATTATTTGACCAACACCGATTTAGTTATATCATTTTAATATTTAAGTTACTTTTTTAATATATAATGCAACTATAACTACAAACAAACCTAACCAACCTATTTTTACCAAACTTTTGTAGGTAAGGTTTAAAAAATCAGAGTATGTACATCCTAGGCTATCCTGGCTGGTCAGGAAGGCAGTACCTTTAAATAATTTCATGGACGTGTAGCTATAGGAAAAGGAAAAGGACATGTCTCTCGAAAAAAGGTGCCGTTTTGACGTTTGTACCTGAAAACGATTTTTACTATGTAGGTACTCTCCCATTTCATGAACACTAGCATTCGCACATAAAACACCTTAAGGTTATGTTAAATTGGACTTGGATATCTTGATATCAATGTTAGGAATAACTTGATTAAAACTCTTGTATGGAGTGTTCTGCTGTATGGCGGCGAAACGTGCAGTATCAGCTGGAGAGGGTCTGGACGTCTGGCTGCCTTCAAAATGTGGTGCTTCAGGCGCATGGCTAGTATCCATCGGTCAGACATTGCAAAAGACTTGGTACTGAGCAGAGTCGGAGAAATATGGCAACTTCTAAAGAGGGTTGCCCAACAACGATCTAAATGGATTGACCTTAATATCAGGCATCCGAGTCTCCTCGTCACTATCGCCGAAGGAATAACAGAAAGCATTAACTAGGTACCACAAAATATCCGCTGAATCATTAAATGATATTAAACTTAATCTAACTTAACCTGCAGGTAATCAAATACAAAGAAACTTGTCGTATGTTCGTGCGTGAATTGTGGTATAATAAAATTTAAAATGGCGACAGAATAAAATAATTAGAAATGGCTTCGTGTATATATTATATACCTACACGAAGGAGAAATATGTTTACCTTGTCGAGTGCATGAAAATATAATAAACATTATACATTAAATGTATATAAATGCGAATTTATGTATATAGTTAGATTATAACTTATTAGAAAATGATAGAATTGATAAGCAATTTATTAATTAATGACACGAATAGGTCAAAGACATTACCTATTAACCAACCTTTTAGTGTCATTATTGCATTTTGTTATATTTTTGATTTTGTATAATATCATTTAGTTGGTTGATGATAGACAAAACGCAGTTGGTGTTTGCAAGATATTAATTTTATATATAAATATTCTTAGTAATTAAATTGCATAAAACAAATCAGCGCCATTTTAGGACAATAAATATCATTGCGAGGGCGCTTTTTCTTATTTTTGGATCCGCGATTGAAAAACCCGGAATACTCAGAGGGTAAATTATTATTTATTAATTACCAAAATGCGCCTTGAAAGATATTTTTCAAACTATGAAGCATTGAAAAATATTTTCACTACGGAAGAACAGTTTGGGAGCCCTACTAAAGAAAATATTCTGATATGTTGGAGCAAATCCATAAGAAGTTCATCACGCACATGCGGATGCACGGAATGTATCCCACATACATGCACCACCCAGAACTTTCAACGACCTATTCCTATCGGAATCTCGAAAGTAGGAAAGTGAATCTCGCATTACTCTTGACCGGCTTTAAGATTTTCAACAATATTATAGACTGTCCAGAATTGCTAGAAAGGCTAGGGCTTTTTGTACCACCCAACTACATAAGGAGAATAAGACATACTCTTCTGAACGTCCCGCATTGCAGAACGTATGTAGTGGCCCTCAGCACTCTGGTGCGTATTATGAAAAAATTGAACTCGCTCTCGGACGAGGTAGATATTTTACATTGGAATATAGGCCACTTGAAATCGTACAGAGGTAGCCGTTGTAGAACCGCATATTACATCGTTGTTAGCATCAGCTGTCCTGTGATAAAAATAAATAACTTAATAGATCCTGTTTACCCTAAAGCCATGATCATAGTCAGTCATTTTATTGGATAGTAGTATTATGACGAGGATTTTGGAGCTGGTTAATCTGTTTTGTGTGAACTATATTATATCTGATATGATGTTAAATGAAGTTGTGATTATTAGTACAAAGTATCTTGATTGTGTGCCTACCTAATGTATGAAGGGGGAGAACTATCACCCAGTTCATAGGTTTATTGTTACTGTAAAAATTGTTAACTGCCAGGCCTAGAACAGGATTTCCTAGTTAGGCAGCAGTAAAAAATATGGTGGGATAAAAATAAATAATAATAATAATTACTTAGTATTCAGACGATCACAATGTTAGGCGTTTTTCTGATATTTTCTGATAGGTGTGGTATCTTATATCAGATCCATAGATAACCCGTTGTAATATATTTTGAGATCTCACACTTGTAGTTCTTCTCAATGTAGATCGTAGAACTGTTATTTCTTCAAAAGGTTACTCTTGGGAAGTTGGGATCAAGCATTCCCTTTTGCGAGGTTATCCAATGCGCTAATTAGGAAAACATGTCTTTGCGTCATTTGCAAGTTGTGGCTAATAGCTTCATATTTTGCACTATCATGCTGTTTTATTATACAATCAATTGGAAGTAAATTTATTTCTAGATGTTTCTGTACAATCAAATAGTAGGTACATAATATTATGTCAACATTTGTATGAATAATAATTAGTCTAGCAAGTTTTTTTTTTGTGAAATGTTGCTTTAACTTGTGTTAATTGAATATCGCTTTCACTATTATAGGAAATGATTATTTTATCTATTTATGTATGTGTGTTATGAAATAGGTCTACAACATTTATTCAAAGATGTTCTATACCTATACATAAGCCATAATATATGTTTACATCAAAATAACAGTGCTATTTTTTTTTGCATGTAACACATGGGATCCAACTGTTGATGGCGAAAGTATGTATTAGTTCCAACCCAGAATATGAAAACAGCTTGTATGTACATATGTATGGAAATTAAGTATCAAACTATTGAAAGTCCCCGTAGATATTGTGTAGTGTATACTGCCATACAAATTGTATGAAATGTTGTCGTCACTAATTTTTTTTCCGTTCACAGTCTCCATATGCAGAGCGGGTGGTGGTGAAGTAGCGAATATTTACCACTGCTACGAGACTCAAAATCATAAATTTTCACCTAGAAGCACACGGAGCCCATACCTATAATTGCGTGAAAAACTGAAGATTATAAAATTACGGAATAAATCTATTGTTGTTGCAAATATTATTGACATATCACAATTAAATACTTAGCGTTTATCCTAGACAATTAAGTACCTACAATATTTATGTCATTAAATATTTATGATGTCATTACCAAGGAACTAAATCATAACAAAATTACATGCAATTTTTCTATTATTGTTCATTTAATTTCATTACTTTGTTTGACCTTTTGCAACCACCAGCACTTGGGAAGTTCGCTTCATTAAATACCTACTTGGTATATTTTGCATTGTGCAAAAGAATGCCCTTGAAATCTCAGAGAGGGGTATCTACAATAATAAAATGGTTAAGAGAGGTAGGTTAGAAAGGGATATTCAATGAGAGGTAAAGAGGGGTAGCTTGAAGAAGGGTATCCAATAACAAAATAACAGAAGGGTACATTACATAATATTCTGCGGGAATATTTAGTAGGAAATATATTTGAGATGAAAGATGATGGTATAAAGAACTCAACTAGATTATTTTTATCCTCCAATGCTAAGGAATACCGGAAAGTTCTCAAAAATCACCGAAATCTCATCAATAGCCTGAAATGCAATGTATATGAGAGATGTGATAGTAGGTATAGCCAGTACCGACTTATGACTTGGAGACTGATAATGACCCAGAAAAATGGCGAAAAAGTAAGGGTCACGCAATCAAAAATGGAAAGAGTCATGTCGATTTCGATGTCAAGAGTGGATGTTGATGTCGTTCGCCGGATTCTTATCCCGAAATGGAGATGGGCAGGCCACGTAGCTATGTTTTTACACCGAAGACAAATGGCCAATGACAATGTTAGCTTGGAGACCGCGAATGACAACCGGTGTTGTTGGGAGACACCACGTGTCAATTGGATGCTTAGGGCACAATAAACATATAGATTATTTGTTTGTCATAGACAAAAGTTGATTTTTTCAAATATTTCTTCCGCCGAAAAACTCCAAATGAACTCAGATTCTGCAAAATTCAGTTCAAAGATTGTATAAAATAGAAAATGCATTAGTACATTGTCTATTTTTAAATAATTAGTGTACACATCTAATGTAGTACATATCTACAGAGTTAATTCTCTTTCCAAAGATCGTGGTACAGAGCAGAGTCGGAGAAACAAGGCTACTCCTATAGATGATCCAAATTGATAGACATCAGGGACCCGGGTCTGCTCGTTGCTATCGTCAAAGGAACGACGGAAGGCGAAAACCACCGAGATCGCCCCAGACACAGTTATATGGACTAGGTAATCAGGGTGGCTACTCCTGACACGTTCTTAATACGTTCTTAGCTTGCCTTAATCTTAAAAGTGTATAAATCAATACTCGATTATAATCAAATCTTAATCTTTCTCTACATTTAATCATGAAAATTTGTTAATATCAACGTTTCGTATGAAATTGTTGTTTAAATTAATATTATTACCTATTCAATTAATTTAACCTAAAATATTGCTAAAGTCTGAAGCTGATCTTAATTTTACTGTAATCAACTTCATGAGTAGCCCTGCAGGGATATGCACTACCAAGCAGCATGTAGCAGCTACCAAGAGATGAAGATGCTGGCAGACAACAGAGATATGTGGAGAGATGGAGTACTTGGTGAAAATCAATTTTAGCATTGTGACCCAGAAGAATAATGTGTCATAAAGTATACTCACAAAATCATCATAACTCTCCCAATACTAAAAAATACTAAAAATAAAAAATAAATAATTAAATTTCTAAAAATAACAAATATAGTTTTTCCAACGGTCCATTCAATTACACACATAGATGCACATTATTATTTAACCTTGAAATATATTAAAGGTGCGAGTAGCAAAGATGGCGTAGCCGGGAAGAAGAGGTTATTATTATGCAACGAATTGCAGTCCGGAGGTCTGCCCTTGAAACAAGAAAAAGGGGAAAGGATCATTATGCAATACGATGCAAGTGTGTCCTTGAAATAAAGTCGGGAAAACGAGTGGGGCGAGAAAGAATATGTTAGAGCAATGAGACGAAAAGGGACGCAACGATTAGAAATGGCGAACCAGGATAGAACTAGGAATATTTTATGAAAATGCGTTTTTCTAATTTATTATTAATTCATGTTTAATGTGTACAATGGCGAGTATATTGCCATAAGGAAATTTCTTCCAATCAAATCAACGTGAGGCCATAAATAGCGCAGTTGTAGGTACATAAAATTTATAATAATAAACAAACAGAATGACATCCACATAACATTATTAAACGTAAAATCAAAGTAGCAACAAAGAAAGGAGGGAGAAAGAGGCTGTGGGATGTGAGAGATGATGGGAAAGTAGTGTAAATTAAGAGTTATTAGACAGGTATAACAGCTTTAGTTTATTTTTAAAAAGTTGAGTTTGTACGATTGAGTTGTTGTAATATCATCTCTTAAGTTGTTCCATAGTCTTGATGATTGTACATCAAAAGAGGAACTGAGAAATTCAGTAGAATAAATGAGAATATAGTAAGTGTGGTAAGATCAGCAGATCGAAGAGGCAGACCGTGATTTGACAATGAAATAACAATTTTCTTAAGATATTGTGTTGATGAGTGTTATACAATAGTAAAAGTAAATGAATGTCACGACGTTGATGTACGAGTATCTTAGGCCAGCGAAGAAGATTTTGGTAAGTGAAAACATGATCATAGTTTTCTAAGATTGTAAATAAAGTGAATATATACATAATACCTACACTAACTCAAATTGTTTTGCCATGGTTATAGTGCCCTTCCATCTGCTGAATAAAAAAAAAATAGAAATTCCAACTCTCTGATGTCCAGTTTTACACAGTCACAGGCTTGAAGTGATCTCACGACAATCCATGTCTGTGAATATTATTTTCACCGACGTTGATTGTCATTTTTTGCACTATTGTGCCGAGACCACGAGTCTAGAGGAGCTTCTAGAGTTACTCTTCGTGCCATGCATTCTTTGTCATTCTTACTTCAGTTTTCAGTCAACATAACTTCAAATTCTTCTTCTCTTTTTAGGCCTGTTGGCCTTATTACTTCATTCGCCAGCTTCTCTCTTGTGACGTGGACTGCCAGCTGTCCTTCCATATCTTGGGAGGACGTCCTGGAGGTCTGCTTTGGGGAACATGGCATATGACGGCTCTTGAGTCTTCCTCAAACGAAATGCGTAAATTGTAAATAAAATGCAACAAATTCAATTGGGAATACTTATTCAATCATTCAGATGTGAGGGTCCCTATACTCCCAATCAATCCTAATATAGATTCTTCAATACCAATGTTTAATATAAGTAACTGATAGACTCTAAGAAAGTCCTGGAATTGTGACCTAGAACGGGCAGAAGTGTTGGAAGACTTCAAACTGGGTGGAGGCGGTTGTGGTATGCCTAGGATAGAGAGATGTGGAGGTCTCAGGGAGAGGCCTATGTACATTACTGGACGAAAGAAAACATACGAAATAAAAAAAAGACTGAATTTTGCATTTTTATACAATAAATTTTATACATACATACCATCATCAAGCCATGTCCCTCACGGGGAAGGCAGAGAGAACCGAACGCCACTTATGTCTACCTTGACACACATTCATCGCCTCGTCGACATTCCTACATCGTCTTATACATGTTCGTCTGTTGTTCACACTTCTAACATTTCCGTCTTTTAAAATACCGTTCACATGGACGTGCCATCCCTTCCTTGGGCGGCCCCGACCTCTCATTCTATTCCTGTCCACAATGTATATTTTCTTCGTCAGGCATTCCTCTTTTATTCTCCCCATGTGGCTAAACCATCTCGATGTATTTACACGACATATTTCTTTATTTTACATTCTCTCCTTATGTTCTCATTTCTGACCCTGTCATACATCGGTCTATTACAGATTCTTCATAGCGATCTCAATTCAACTGTATTTATTCTGCTTTCGTTTGACTTATGCCATGTCCAGGTTTCACTCGCATACGTCAATGTTGGCTCTAAGATAGCATTATGAATGGCAATTTTAGCATCCTTTGATATGTTGCGATCATTCATAACTGGTCAAAGTGCTCGATTCACCTTGTTTCCTGCCATAACTCTTCTTTCGATCTCCTTATCAATCCGTCCATTCCGTTGAAACATGCTTCCCAGATACACAAATTCGTTGATAAATTTTATGATTTCTAAATTACGCATTGACCATTTTGGTACAATGTAAGTTGATACATAATTAACGAGTGGGTTGTGGCCAACGCTTTACTCCTCAGTACCAAGTCACTCCACAATGTTTTAAAATTTTGTATGGAAAATTTTCAGCATTGAGTTTGTTAAATTATTTTTGAATTATTTATTTTATTATGAAAACTTGATAATTGTTGACGCCATTTCAAATTGATGGAATCAACAATTATCACGACATTAAAAGTGATAATTGTGCCAGTGATTTGAAAATAAAAATATCAATTTTTTTAAGTTTCCTGAGCATGAAGTCACTTTGAAATATTTGGAAATTAAAAATTGAGATGCACTGATCAGATATCCTTCAAAATTGAGATGCACTGATCAGATATCCTTCAAAATCTAATAGAGTCTAAGCTATTATAGTTCAGATATGAGGTTCACCACCCATTGTGAACGTAGTGATTTTTTAGCTGAGACGAGACTGGTGTGTAGGATTACACGCTTGTGTCGTGCATACTTTTTATAAGGTAACGCACACCTGTTGCTGTTTGCCCCAAATTATGGGATATGCCACGATGATATGAATGAACGAATAAAAAATATTTAATTTTTGTCATTGTTATTTTGACACTGACTTAGATAACAATCTTTAGTATATTTTTCACCTTTAATATATCTATATTTATACGGGCAAAATAGTGACTTATGCCACACCTGTGACCCTGACCTTGAAAGTCAGACACCTGCACAATTTGGCGATGCAATCATTACCTACTGTTCTCCCCACTTTAAATACTACCCCTCATTCTTCCTTCCTCCACCAGCCTCATGTACTTTCACATCTTACGCTTTATATACTACTAGATCTACTTTATTCATATGCAGATAAGGGTTGGCTGATATTATGTATGCAACTCACACCAGTCAACCAATTAATTTTATAGCAATATTTTATTACAATAACAACGTTCTAGTAGAAATATTTTTTAAATTGTCAATACTGACGGTGTTTAATGTATAGAACTCTATTATATTAGGTTTTTTTTTATCAAACAAAAATAATAATAATAATAATGAACACTTCCTTGCACCCTGCGCAAGTGGCGAGTAACTAACCAGTGTTTCCAGCCCCGAGAAGCAACATTAGCGTGAGAAATGAATTAAAAATAAAATGATTATTTTTATTGACAAACTTTTTGACATCTCAATAGAGACGAAGTTGGGATATTATAAAAGAACCAGGAACTCAAGGCACCTACAGGGCTTACGATGTCATCGGCTGGTTTACGTGATCACTTTATGTACTTGCGCAACGTTCACCAATTACGCCTTCTTTATTGAGTTCCCTCAATGATTCAATGATTATGGTTCTATAGGTAAATATATATATATATATATATATACATATATATATATATATATATATATATATATATATATATATATATATATATATATATATATATATATATATATATATATATATATATATATATATATATATATATATATATATATATATATATATATATATATATATATATATATATATATATATATATATATATATATATATATATATATATATATATATATATATATATATATATATATATATATATATATATATATATATATATATATATATATATATATATATATATATATATATTTCCTTATAATAGGTACAACTGATCTAGAGACCAGTTGATAAGGGCCTAGTCAGTCGAAACGGTCGTCCGGTCCGGTCGTATAAGGAAAATATACTTACATGCAGATGTATAATCATTTTTGTTTGATTAAAAAATACTTAGTGTTCTAGAAGAAGATTCTGGAGAGGCCACGTGGCTAGGACGAACGGTGGCAGACTTGCATACACTATAGCTAATGAGATCCCATCTGGACATCCTGGAAGACCACATAAGAGATGGCAGGGCATCAGGAAGCATATTAGTAAAGTCACTCTTCCACTACATTGTAAAATCACACTAGCTTAATCATTACTTCTTCCATTGCTTGATTACGGTGATGTGTGTTATCTGGATTCCAATGAAGAATTATTAAATAAACTGGAACGATTACAGGATGTCTGCATACGGTTCATAAACAATCTAAAAAAAAATTGATCGTGTTTCGACTTCTAGAAATATACTTCGTTGGCCAAAGATACGAGATCGTCGTAACATTCATCTACTGTCATTACTTTATAACATTATTTATAATCCCTATTCATCACAATATTTAAAAAATAACGTCGTTTTCTTGTTAAGTCACGGCCTACCCCTTCGATCTGATGAACGTACTACATTACATATCCCCATTCACAATACAAAAGTTTTCAAGTACGATCAGCTAGACTATGGAATGGCCTAAGTGATGAAGTAACGTCATCTCAATCTATTCAAATATTTAAAGGTAAACTAAAAAAACTTTATTTGTCAAATAGTTCCTGAATTCCTTCTATATCCTTCCGTAACCTCCTTTTCCTCATTGCTATGATCAGTGTTATCTTTATTATTCTTCTATATTGTCTTATGGCATTAAACCCGCCTTTGTGCACATGTACATATATTATATAAATAAATAAATAAAATAGTTTCTGTAGCACAGATTGATACATAGGTAGATATATCAAAAGAAAAGAAGAAGACGATAACAACGCTTCCCTATTTAAGGTAGGCAATATGCTAATTGCTAAGAGAACCAAACGCCAGACTTCTATCTCTTAAAATGAATATCTCCCTTCAGTTACGTCCATCCATCGTCTCACACACGTTATTCTATTAGGTATTCATAATTTCTCATCCTTCTTGACCTATCTCTATGTACACCTTATATTAGTTATGTATATAAGAAAGTATTAGTCCCTTAAATATATAAATTATTGGAATAGGACCCAAAGATTTCCATATATATGGAGTCATGGTATATCGCGCGTTTGATATCTTGATTGGCAACATATTGCAGTTTTCCATACATTTCAACACTTCCTAGATAACTGTTCTCTTTATCTTAATGAAAAAAGTATTTTTTACGACAAATAAATTAGAAAACTATTCACATTAGTCGTTATTCTCTATAGAAAAACAATATGGTCTGCCCACCTTGTTGTCAAAAGTCCCGCGGAAGATATCCTCACTTAGATTCATACAAAATTTGTTAACTGCGACTTCTAGTATATTATATGAAAATCTATGGTGTGACTTTATTGTCCCTTTGAAGAGTTTAATATTGTTCCCCAACGCACATTTTTTACAACGCACAACAACACAGTGAAAAATTGTTGACATATACACAAAAACTTTATATGAATACATACATACCATCACGGATTATCCTAAAATATGGGTAACCAGTGAAAGGTGTGCGGGTGTGCATACCTTATAAAATAACGCACAGCACATGCGTGTATGCCCACACACTAGTCTCGTCTCACGTAAAAAGGCACTATAATTCAGAACGTGTGGTGAACCTCATTGTTGAACTATGAGAAATTGCCTGTTGTATTATGAATTACCCAGCTATTACGCCGGGACGGCACTCCCGAAAAGAGTGGAAACACTATTCTAAGCCGGTGCCTAACAACAGACATAAACTAAACGCTGAATAAAATCTGTGACAGGATATCTTTAGAAAATAATAAAATGTAACGCTGTTCAATTTGATCGAAACACAATCTTGGTTATTTGATGACAGGCTGCTCCAATAACCTTGAAATTCTAATTCACATAATATATAATGATATTAGGTATGTACCTACATATATCGGCTGTCTAATACTTTAACCCTTCCTACAGTCAACGATATATAGGTAGGTACCTATAATATAATGTATCCAGTATCCTAATTACTGACTACATCGTCTGAATGTTTATCAACATGTCGAACTATCGAGAAAAACCTGTCCAAATATGTGAACTCACACACTCAAAAAATATAAGGTTTGCTACCACAGTGGAATAGTGAGGTAACTTATAATAAGTCAAATTTACATCTGACTCCTGAGCCAAAGGACCCGGGTTCGATTCCCGGTGGAGACACAGTTTTTCAGTTGTGTTTTCAGTCTGGATCTGTGATGAGACGATAAATCGTGAGTCTCCAGAATGTGGGAACTTGTTATTAATATTTGACATAGTGCCTGTCAGTTGCCCGAGAAACATTTTAATAAATAAATATCTTTATTTAGCCGACAGTTTTATGATAACTTGACTTTGCAACATGAAAGACAATCCATAGAAAGAGTCAAAACTTTTGAATATCTTGGAAGTTTTCCCACTGATCATTTTGATCCTAACAAAAAACCAAGGTAGACATCTTGCGCGATGTTTTAGAATGAAAACACAGTTCTGCGACGATACCTTAAACCTTAAAATAAGGCAGCGCCTGGTCTTTTTTCTTAGTGGGTATGACGTCGAAATCCAAGTTTGGTAGTATCTATATATTTTATTTGATAAGGATAACCAGGGTATTAGGATTTGGGTTCACTGTACTCTTCCGAAGAAGCGCATTATATCGCGTTGGGGAGGATTTCCAATATGCTCAAGAAAGTATTAATTTAGATCTTAAATAGATCTGAATTAATAAGAAGGTTGATCCACAGAATTCGCAAGATCGTTCAACAGCCAGGCTGCTGTGTTATTAGAAGAGTATTCTAATGCTAATGAAAAGTAAAAAAATGCTAATAAATAGTAAAAAGATGGAGAAAATGAGAGAATAGTTGACCAATAGTTATCAACAATGATGAGCAAATGTATGATCGACACCATGACCGCATGTGAAGCTGCAAGACCAAAAAATGCAAGAGTATTTGCATCTCGCAATTTTAAAAACTTTTTTATTGTCAAGCAACATTTTTGTCATTGCTGAATTTTAAAAGAAAAGTAAAAATAATATATTTTTTTAAAATATCATCGTAACTTAAAATATCATCGTAACTTATAATATGATCGTAACTTAAAAATCTCAGGCAGTGGTGGGTACGGAATTCCGGATACGGCATCATTCATTAGGTTGACGCAAAATCGTAATGAATTTGGTGTGATGGATGGCGCAATAATAGGTAATAATAATAAGAAGAAATAAATATTTATTTTAGATAATGACGGTTAAAATACTTTTCTGTGTATTACTCCTCCCATTGACAGTACTCTTCCGAAACTAATATTCCTCCCATCAACAGTGTTCTCCCGGAACTAGTAGAACTAAGTTTTAACTCATCAAGTGATGGAAATCAAAGTATTTGCACCGTAATTATTTTTAACTAGCTTTTATGTCCCGCCGTTGGCCAAGAATGTAATATTGTGATGGAAAAAGCAATCTTTTTTATAATATTGTCACCCAATTATTTTTCAAAATCGGACTATGAAAAGTGGTTTGAAATATGATTGAATTTGATTGTAAAATGTTCAAGTGATGGCCACAACCCATTATTTTTTAAGAAAATGTGAATGAAGTACAATATACAAAATTTCTGTACGCATGGACTATGCGAAATGGTTTTAAATAAGACTGTTTATCAACGTTGTAAAGAGATTGGTTTGGCCACAACCCCCATTTTTAAATATTATCATCGAAATAAATTTTAATATGTACCTATTGAAAATTTAATAATTTTGGATGTTGGGATGTGGTTAAAATTTGATTAAACAAATGTACTGAAAATATCTAGTGTTGGTCACATCATAATATTCGTTTTTATATTTTTGCATCGAGTGTGCATTATATTTTTGCACAATAAGACTAACAGACTTAAAATTGACACAAAAGTCTACATTAACGAAGAAGAAGAAGACTTAAACTATGGTTAGTAGTTTTTAATTTGAATATAAACGTTGTGAAGAGTTCAGTAATGGCCACAACCCCCATTCTTTAAATATTGTCAACTAAATCAAATACGTAGGTGTTGAAAATTATTCAAAATAGGATGATATAAATGGTTTAAATTTGATTAAACAAAAGTATTGAAAAGATTCTAGTGCAGGTTACATCGTCACATCCCACAATCCATTCGTTTTTACATATGTATTTTCATCAAGTATGCATATCGTTAAAAATATTTCTGCACAATAGACTATTAGACTTAAAACTAACCCAAAAGTCTAGATAAAAAAGAGAAAGATAAGTATAAGACTATACGAAATAGTTTGTATAAAAAACTATCCCAATGGTCTACGTAAAATAAGTTAAAATATATAAAATAGAAGAAAAAGACTATTGGAAATAAATTGTATGAAAAAAAACCAAAAGGTCTTCATAAAAGAAGAAGAAGATTAATCTATAGAAAATAGTTTGTATAAAATTCACCCAAGTTCTACATAAAATAAGAAAACGAAGAAAAAGACTAAAGGAAATAGTTTGTGTAAAAACTGACTACATAAGTAAGATCTACATAAAAAAAGATGAATTAGACAATAGGAGTATGTATAAAAGCTCACCCAAAGGTCTACAAAAAAGAAGAAGAATTAGACTATTGGAAATTGTTTGTATAAAAACTGACCAAAGGTCTACATAAAAGATGATGAATAAGACTATAGGAAATAGTTAATATAAAAACTGATTCAAAGGTCTATATAAAAGAATAATAATTAAACTATAGAAAAAGTTTGTATAAAAACTCACATAAAAGAAAAAGAAATTAATAAGACTATTGGAAATAGTTTGTATTAAAACTCTCCCAAAAGTCTACGTAAATGAAGAAGAAGAATAATTAGACTATAGGAAATAATTTTTATAAAAACTGACCTAAATGTATACATAAAAGAAGAAGAAGATGAATTAGACTATAGGAAATAGTTTGTATAAAAACTGTCCTAAAGGTCTACATAAAATTAAGAAAAAGAAAAAGACCCGTCGCTTCAGACCCTTCAGTACCTCCCGTCGCTTCAGACCCTTCAGTACCTCCCGTCGCTTCAGACCCTTCAGTACCTCCCGTCGCTTCAGACCCTTCAGCACCTCCCGTCCCTTCAAGCCCTTCAGTACCTCCCGTCCCTTCAATTCCTCATTACGTCCCTTCCCTTCATTAATTACATCCCGTCTCTTCAGTCGGTTAAGAAAAGTTTAAATCCAGAAACCATCCTGGAAGAACCGCGAAGAGATGAAAAGACCTTCTTTTCCCAGGATACTCCACCTTCATAGGTAAAATGACTAAATACACGAAGAAGAAGAAGAAAAAAGTTCAAATCCAGATACCTGCGAAGATATGGAAGGAAAATTGGACCTTCTTCTCCCAGGATAGTCCACCTTCATAGGTAAAATGACCAAATGCACGATGAAGAAGAAGAAGAAAAAAGTTTATATCCAGAAACCGTCTTGGAAGACCTGCTAAGAGATGGAAGGACAGTTGGACCTTCTTCTCCCAGGATTCTCCAACTTCATAGGTAAAATGACCAAAAATACACGATGAAGAAGAAGAAGAAGAAGAAGAAGAAAAAAGTTTAAATCCAGAAACCTGTGAAGAGATGGAAGGAAAATTGGACCTTCTTCTCCCAGGTTAGTCCACCTTCATAGGTAAAATGACTAAATAGACGATGAAGAAGAAGAAGAAAATAGTTTAAATCCAGAAACCTGCGAAGAGATGAAAGGAAAATTGGACCTTCATCTCCCAGGATAGTTCATCTTCATAGGTAAGATGACCAAATACACGATGAAGAAAAAAAAGAAAAAAGTTTAAACCCAGAAACCTGTGAAGAGATGGTCGGAAAATGGGACCTTCTTCTCCCAGGATAGTCCACCTTCATAGGTAAAATAACCAAATACACGATGAAGAAGAAGAAGAAAAAAGTTAAAATCCACAAACCGTCCTGGAAGACCTGCGAAGAGATGGAGGGACAGTCGGACATTCTTTTCCCAGGATACTCCCCCTTCATAGGTTAAATGACCAAATACACGAAGAAGAAGAAGAATAAGAAAAAAGTTTAAATCCAGAAACCATCCCGGGCACACGCTCGACAATTCACCAAAGTTTCATTGCAATCGGACAAACGGTTTAGGAGTACATCGCATACAATTTTCCGATAGGAAATCAGTATATTGTTGATTTGTAAGTAAATAGTAATAGGTAGGTACCTACCTACAACAATATTCTAAAGAAATTCTATTCATAACAAATTTTATTTGAATATCAGAATCTTTCTGTAGCCATGGAAACGATTCGAACACGTAAGTAATATCGAATGGTTCGGATACATTTTTTGAATATGTAGGTACCTACATTGGTTTATTCGATGCCATAAAAATGAAAATTGTCAGAAAAATCAAATATTATTTCCAAATTATGCAATTTTATTATGCCTATATCTTTACTAATAAATAACACATTTTTACAATATATGTCTTAAAACTTGCCGTAATGTCTTGTGTTTCATTTTATTATTTCATAATTACATTTATTTCAAAGGTTTATTATTTTCAAGAACATATTCATTCGGTGGGAAAATGAAATATTGTATGAAAAGATATTAAAATGGCGGCGTTTATGTACAAAAGGCTTACTTTAAAAATAAGTTAAACATTATAATTATACTAAATATTCACCATGTTTTTCACTTAAACGCTAAGTTATACTTGAAAATATATTTTCTTCGTGTAAATACGTACTTCTAACTTTTAAACTAACAGATATTTGCGTGCAAAATGTACACTTTTTTGACAGATACGACTTGGAAAATTTTGTATGAAAAAAATAATTATTGAAATATTTTTAAAATTCAGCATTTTTATCGCATTATTTTTAGCGTGACACTGCATCAGGTATACAGGTACACGTTCGCACATAAATTAGATTTTTAGATGCTCTTGGTTTTTCAGAAGGCGTGAGACAAACACACACACACACACACACACACACACACACATACACACACACACACACACACACACACACACACACACACACACACACACAAACACTAACATTTTGATTGCTTTATTACTTTAGATAATGGACTACGAAAAAATTAACATCAAATACATCGATCTTATTAATTAAAGAATTGTCGACAGAGAAACTAAATAAATTAAGAAATTGTTGACAATACAATCTCGGTAGCGCCTGTAAGTGTCAATAACAGATGAAGTGAGTCAACATCTATTTCATAAATTTCACATCTATTACAAGATGTATTTCAGTTGATACAATAATAAATTAATAACAATGTACAATTAATATCAGTTTTATACTAAGTATTTGTGTAATGCTCATATTTATAGTTTATTCAATCAATGAACAAGTATATATGTAGAATATTTTTATTGACCTTAGCTGACCATCATCAGTAGTGTAGCAGACAATATAACTATACCTAGACTAAGGCCTTGACCAACTGGGGTAGACAACTATACTATTAATGAAATGCCGCATTTGATAGCTGAGATTGTACTATCTCACGATACCTACCTATTTCTTATAAGTATTCAATCGAAATCAACTTGCGGAATCTTTCAAGTTTTACTCTAAACACTCTCAGTGTCATTTACAAAAGTTCCTTGAATCGTGGTTGAATCACGGTTCAGTTGAACCCGGTTCAAAGCATTGTCCCATTTTTAACTGAAACCTTATTTATAAAAATGTTTTAACCCTAGTTCAGTTGATCTCGATTTTGAGCTCTATTTCATACGACAGCACCGAATTTAGCTGTGTTAAGTTGGTTGTTATGAACATATAACAGTATGCGCAGCACGGAACACGTCCCTTCCACACGATAGTTCTGTTAAATTCTAGCTATTGCACCTTTTGACGTTCAATATTTTTGTATATTTTGTTATATTTTTGTTAGAATTCAAAGTCATTCGAAATTTTTAATGAATTTAATCGCTTTTTATATATTTTTCTTATACCTTTTGGTCATAGGTAGGTACTTAAAAAATGTGTAATGTCAATGTTAAACTACCCCCGTCGCCGGCTCAATTTGACATTTGAGTTGAATCACGATTTAACTCTTGATCCATGTTTATAAACAGGAAAAGGGATCAAATTGTAGTTCAATCACATTTCAATATTTGAGCCACGTTTATGAATGACACTGAGTTAATTAGTTCGTTCGTACCTTACCTTACCCATGCAGTCTCTTCTTGAGTCCAGGATTGGACAAAGGCCTTAGAGTGGTGTCTCTCTTGTCTCACCTTCCAACATCCTGGACCCGTCACCCTTTTGACGTCGTTGATCCATCTGTTCTGAGACTGTCTCACGTTTCTGGGTCCGGTTGGACATCGGAGACACTTTACCAGGCCACCGCCACTTCGCCTCCGCTATTCTTTTGACAACATCCGCTACTCCTGTGTTCTCCCCAATAATGTTCATTTGAGTGTCGGTCATACCGGATTTTTCATTATCTTTCCTTAGCTTTTTTCCTACACTGCTGGATACAGGCCTTCTCTATCTGCTTCCATTCGTTTCTATATTGTCCCCTCTGTGTCCAGGTTCTTCCAGATAACTGGAAAATGTCGCTTGGTCATCTTATAATGAGTGTACCAAAACTTCTCAACTATATCTTCCATGGCTTCTATTTTTGTATTCTGGATTTCCATCAGGCGTCAATCTGTCTGGCCATATCTACCTACATCACATCGCTACAATAATTTAGTCACATGAACTATAATATCAGAAATTCCAGTTTAACGTTTATCTCTCTTATATTACATAAAATAATTTACGCGATGGAACACGGGAGCTATGAAATTTTCTAATAGTCTTGAGATATTTCATTCTTAATACTCATTAATTTGGATTGATTGAATACTAGCTTGGATTGTTACAAAAACAATTAAATAGCCAAGTACGAGAATAGAGGATACCTTTATTTTAATTAGTCTCTTCATGAAAGTATTACGTCTTCATGATAAAACAAATAAAAATAAAATAATACGAGTCAATAAATTGAATTCTTTTGTTTGTGAAACAAACGATGATACAATACGCAAACAATCAACATCATTATATTTGAGATGCTCCATCATGCAAAATACACATTGTAAAATCATAAGATGAGACCTTGCGTGGTCACCATGTTATTCAAATACCAAAGAACAGAGAACTTCAAAGTTTCAATGTGATGTTCTGCTTTTATCTCACCAACTGATGTTTAGGAATTTGCTGGCTTGATGAAAAATAAAGATATCTTTAAGTTGATTTCGGGTGGAGTCAGTTTCCTAAACTGACTCGTAACATAAAAATTGCAGTGGTCGACCAAAACGAGACATGTATTAGGTACCTACTTACTTAGTCTTGGCCACGTTCGTTCCACTGCTAGACATGGCCTCTTCTATCTTGGTCTATCTGCTGTCATCTACAACCCGCAAATTGGACAATGTCAGCTGTCTCCTTTTTATGGTCTTACAACATGACATGTAATAAATATCAAAAAACATACTTATTTGAGTAAAATAAAAGAATAAACATATAGTTTGACTACAAAAGCGAAAGAAGTCAGGCGAAGAAAATGAATATCTAAAAATATTGGCTGTGGTACCTGTGGGTCAGGGTCAGTAGCTGAGTAGTGGCGATGAGAAAAAAGCGTTAATTATGAAACAATAATGCTGGTTTAAAATCAATATTTCTCTTCTTTTATCTCTGGAAATCCAGCAGATCTGGACTTGAACAATTCTGCTTCGACCGATTTAGTTCACTTACAGCATTTGCTTTTTTACAGGGACGTTCAGCGGTCTTTAGATTTACAGTTTTTATGTTATCCTAACGAATCCAGAGGGCCTAGGGGCGTTCGAGGATATAACGTGAACTTATTTCATTGACTTGTTCATTCAAAATCTGAAAGAAATGGGGCGAAAAGCATAGGTTGTCTACAAAATGGATGGCATGATAATGAAGTGGGGAACAACATAAGCTTAAATGACGAGCCGAATATGTATTCGATATAATGCAAAGATAGAGTATAAAGACTTTCTTGCGAAAAAACCTAGACACCATGAGTAATATCGTCTGTTATCATATTATTACACGCTTTGCCTCGGAAACAAGCAACAATAAATTATAGGAATTTTTATTACCAAGTAAGTAAATAAACACATACTTCATAAAAGTGATACTTAGCAAAACTACTTAGATCCATAGGTTCGAAAGGTACACATGCATCAGGCGCAGGTAGGTACCTATAAAATATTTATGGAAACCTTTGTTTTCATGATCTCACAAGTATTTCAGTAACAATTTATTGATTCAAATGGTTAATGACACAAATTGCTTCGATGCAATCAGATACAATTGCAAATTTAATAGTATCTGTTGAAATTGAAACTTTATTTGTTTATAAACCTATACTATCTACGAAAACTGGATACCTGAATGATTAATCTTATCAATCTCTGCTTTTGTTTTGCATTTTGTTTTCTTGTTATTTTCAAGGCAATCAATGTTGTTTTCTAATTTCTTGAATGAATAATTCATTACAAATCTCCCTTTATTTATTTTATTTTATTTCGTAGAAACTAACAGCATCTATATGATGTTTTCAAGAATTGCTCTACATTTTAAACTAAAGTATAGTTTCACACTATTTTGTCCATTATGCATTAAATATTTTTATATGTAGTTTTCTCCATCGGTTGTTTATAATTTATAATTTACTCTTGCATCGATGTCAAATAATATTTAAATATCGCGTTATCTTTATTTTTTCCAAAGGAGATTTCCTTTGAATTTAATTGGTATAGATATATTGATATTGGATATTACAGATGCAGTTATTTTGATGTAGTCATAAAAATAACCCGAAGCAGCTAAAACGATGGTATAAAAAATAAGTATTTATTCTGTATGCCAAAAAGGGGCAACGGTCGTTAGACAGATCGGGTTTCGCATACATTATCATATATTTCGCAAATGTCGATTCAATCAAATTTTAATCTCTCGTTTGATCCAATGAACGTGGACGATCGATAGAAAGTTGAATTTGTTAAGTCATTACTAAAAAAAACGAAAATAAGGCCACGGAATGCATTCTAAATAGACGCGTTAACATCTCTTGCATAGTTAATATTGTAAGTTGTAATATAAATTTGAAAATTAATATTATTATATTTTATTTTAATCATTTATGAGTACCTATTTGATTCAGCATTTTCTATATTATTAGAATTAAAACAACTACCTTCATTCTTATAATTATTGCTATGCACCGTTGTTTAAATAGTACTACGTTGGTTGAAAGAAAAATTAAATTAATATGAGATCGATGAGGACGATAAGGTTCCTCAAGGTTTGCTCATTGGACCAATTAATTCATACTACTTATTTATAATTTTAACTGGTATCAGAAATTTTCTTAGAAAATATTAAACATCGCGTTCCTTTCCATAAAAAAAACAGCAAACAAATCAAAATAAATAAATGACTATGGGATCGAAGGAGTTCCCCAAGGTTTACTTAATGGACCAATCAATTTGAAATTCTTCATCCTCCTTGACTTCATGACTAAGCACTCAATTCCTCAACGCTTCCACGTAGGATGGTTATGGGCAGATAAAAGGGCTCGGTGATTAGATTAAGAATCCCGTACCGAACTAAACAAGGTCACTCTGCCGAATTTTTACAAAGTATTTACTATAATATCAATAATGTTTAATTTGCCGATCGACAATTCTTATATATCTGCATACAATATCAATTGATTTGTGAGCATTTTATAATAAAATTTTAATTCGCTAAAATGGCAATCAATTTTCGTTCATCTTTTTGCAATCACAATCAGCAACAGCTCAATCGGAACACAATAAAGACGGAATTTGTGAGCAGTCATTACAGAATTCACCTTTATTGAATGCATGGTAAATCAATATAGATAGATAGACATAGGCACATGTAACAGTTGGAAAAATAAATTGTTGTTGTACCTATGTATGCCAGACAGTGTATCCAATTGTTAACAATTAACTTTACAGTCTGTCCATGTTTTGTTCGGGTCTGTTACCAAGAGTGTATCTATGCAAAATGACAAAATATTCCTAATGTCATCATTTTGCGAATTCGTTTATTTATTTGATCATTCTAAGGAATTTCTACGCTAAGTACATATTATTATACAAGCAGTCATTATTTCGTATACATAATTCACTTACTGCTCTTTGGCAAATCCAACATGAACAAATATGATATTATATACCTATGTGATATTATAACAAACGAAGGATTTATTAGTAAATTTACAAGCTGAACTTATCAATTGATCATATCATAGTATCTTTTTTATTTCTGTTTTTTTTTGTATCAAAAGGAACAAAGAATATAACTTCGAGCTAAATAAACTAATTTAGTATATAAACACAGACTACTTTTTTGATCTGCTAAACGTTTTAGCACATTGTGTGATTGTGGAGGATGAAAATTATACACTAAATCGAGTTATTTAAATTTCTATTTATATAAAATAAACCAAAGACATAGATTTGTACAAATCAGAGTTTCCATGAAAATGGTATATCGTGTTTTCAAATATGTAGTTGTTATTGAAATAAAAATTGAATCGACTCAGTTGAGTGATTATTACGTAATGCAAATTATAATCTTCCGTGCACGGGATGAGATCTATACAAAAGACAATGGAAGGAAATTATTTTTGTATAGATTAGACAGAGAATTCATACGTTGTATTGAATGCATCATACTCACCTGACGAAGAGAATCGAGAACCGTGGAATCACAGAAAAAAACTGATGATAACGTAATATTTAATTAATAGTATTTATACTGAAAGATGGATATTTGTTTTATCATGAATTGATACTTAATTTTAATGAGCTACAAATTTTAAACACAATAAAAAGTAGAATGACATATTATTATAATAATAAAAAAAAAATTTATCATGACCTTATTATTCTGACAATGCTCGTCATAGAGTGACACCGGAATAGAAAGAAAAACTATATAATATCAAGGAGTGACATTTTTAACCAATGATCAATGTTCATTTTTAATCGTTGGGAGGAGCAGATCCAGAAGACAGATTTGGAGGGACCACGTAGCCAGGATGGACAGTGATAGACTTGCGTATTTAGCGGCGAATGAAATCCCCTCTGGCCGCCGCCTACCAAGAAGACCGCCCAAGAAATGAAAGGATAGTTGGACTTCGTCATCCCAGGAGGCATAGTTTCTGAAGAACAGACCAACTAGGTCTACTAAACGAAGAAGAAGACGAAAAATAGTAGGATTGAAAATCCCTCATATTACTAGCTTGCAATAACATAATAGCAGTTCGAATCGTGCAGTGTTTGTGAGTGGTTGTGGTTTCTGTGCTATACGGACGACAATAATATCTACCTACCTGTTCAACTGACAGCTAAGATTTTTTGTTTCATTTTTTCTCAATAGATTATCTTAATTTTAATTTATATCTTGTTTGTTGTATTATACTATATATTTTTTGTTGCAAATAGTTAATTGTGTATGTTGTAAGATGGAGGAAATAACCAAACCTCCAGATCCTCCGCCTGAGTCCGATAATTTGTCGATCGATGACATTGATAGATTGTCGGAATCGGATACTAGCCAAATTTCTCTTGTTCTATCAAATAGAAAACGAAAATCTCGCACAGTTCTTTCTAACAAAGACCAAAATTCAAAACTTTTAAAGCAAAATACGCCCACAACTTCATTGCAAAATAATTCCATACATAATTCGCTCCCTACTATCGATCCCCATCTTCTTTACTGAGAAAAGTCAAGTGCTCCTTTTATAGTATATGTACAGAGAATAGAACAAGGAAAAATAATAAACCCTTTAGATTTCGGAAAGTTTGTTTTTGGAAACAATTTTATTCGCGGCATTATAAATGGCTCAATAAAATCAGAAGGAAGGCATAAAATACGCTTAGAATTTAAAAGCTATAAATTCGCCAATGATTTTGTCTTAAATATAGAAAAACTTACAAATGGCATGTACAAGGCTTTTATACCTACATTTAATTTAATCCGCATGGGCCTTGTTAGAGGCATTTCTACAGATCTTACCGAGCTCGAAATATTGGAAGCCTTAAATGTCTCACTGGGAGCTGGAAGTGTTGTAAAAGTGAGGCGTCTGAATTATAAAGAAAATTTAAATAATGTCATTACATGGAAACCATCTCAGTCAGTAGTTGTAACTTTTTCAGGTCAAATTCTTCCATCTCATATTTATCTGTTTTACAATTCCATCCCTGTCGAAATTTATAAGTACCCAACTTTACAGTGCTTCAACTGCTGTAGATTCGGTCACTCAAAGCCAATGTGTCGTTCGCCGCAACGTTGCTTCAACTGTGGCGATGACCATTCGTCGGAAGATTGTCCTAATCCTGATGATCCTAAATGTATAAATTGTACAGGAAACCATAAAGCAATTAGCTCACTTTGTCCGGAATTGATGAGACAAAAAAATATTAAAGAATCTATGGCTACCAACAATACATCATACTTTCAGGCATCAAAACTGTTTCCTCCAGCGAAAAAATCGTTTGCTGAAATCGCATCTACGAATCCTTCTCTAATCACCAATAATAATACTCCCACCTCCTATCAATCTCCTCCACCAGCTTCCACTTCCTATCATAAAACTATCTTCAAACCAGTCAACCCTAAACCAACTTTTCACTCAACCTTCGACAAAAACTTACACAATTCCTTCGTGCTTAATCCTAATGGTAATAGTAAAAGCCAGTCACCCAACGGTTGTGCTCTAAATTATGATCATAGCCATTCTTCTCCTTCTACTTCAACCCTACTTTCTAATATTTTGAACAATGATAATTCCTCCTTTATACAAACACTTATTTCACTTCTTATAACAGTTTTATGCAACAACAACAATTTACCGAACAACGCTGCTGATTATCTTTCCCCCCTTATCTCTCTTCTTAACCATGGCTCCCCAAATAAACAGAATTCTACAGTGGAACATTAGAAGCCTATCACCAAATAAATCAGATCTTATCCAACTACTAGAAAGCCACTCCATTTCCGTAGCTGCAATTTCTGAAACATGGCTCAAGCCTTCTGCCCTGGTCCACGTACGCGGATATCAATGCATCAGAGATGATCGCTTGGATGGAAAGGGAGGCGCAGCGCTACTTATTCATAACTCTATCACTTTCAAACAATTATCATTTAATCGTCCTCCCGGTGAATGTCAGATTGTTTCAGCCATTATTTCCAATATCACTGTAATTTCTTTATACATCCCTCCAACATCAATCTTTTATGAAAAAGATTGGTCTATCTTGCTTTCAAATCTTCCACCCCCGTATTTAATTTTAGGCGATTTTAATGCACATTCCTTCTCATGGGGTAGTGAAACTAATAACAGGTCTGGCAATAATGTCATAGAATTCATAGACGTCAACAAATTATGTTTTCTTAATGACGGTTCTCCAACCCGTATCACCCCCCCTCACCAAAGAAAGAGTGCCATCGACCTATCTCTTTGTTCCAATGAGTTAGCTTCAAAACTTTCATGGACTGTACTAAATGATCCTCGCTCCAGTGACCACTTTCCGATTATTATTAAATTTAATAAACTATCAAAAAATAAATCTTCAACCTCTGTTCCAGCATTAAAATTCCGCACTAAAGGTCTAAATTGGAAGAACTTTTCCACTGAATTGGATCATTATTTAGACAATTCCAGTAAATTTCACTCAGATTTAAGTTATTTGTGTGAAAATTTTTCTAGTGTTATCTTAGAAACTGCTAAGAAAACGATCCCGATACACAAACCACCAGCTAAAAAACAATTTCAGTCTGCTTCATGGTGGGACTCAGAATGCTCCCTAATTGTACATGCTTGTAAAAAAGATTATCATACGTACCGTAAAAATTTGACTTTAGATAACTATCTTTTAGCAAAACAAGCTCAAGCGAACGCTAAACGTATCCTCAAAAAGAAAAAAAGAACAGGCTGGCGCAGTTTCTGTGAATCTTTATCGCCTTGCTCTCCGGTGTCATCCGTATGGACCAGCATCAGGAAGTTTGGATCCGTATTTTCCCCCCCTAGGGCTAGGAAAATTTCAGATGAAGTCATTTCAGCATTTATTGACAAATTAGCTCCCCAAACAGCCCCTTCCAAAGATGATATTCCCACACAAGACAAATTCACTTCTCATTCCTCTTGGTTAGACTCTCCATTTACATTAGATGAATTGAAATCTGTAATTACTTCTCTGCCGGACTCAGCTCCAGGACCTGATGAGGTACAATTTTGTTTTTTAAGAGCTTTTTCTGTCTCTGCTTCTGAATATTTCCTCTCCTTGATAAATTTTATGTTTGAAACCGGTTTCATTCCAGAATCCTTGAAATCTCAAAGAATTATTCCTATCATTAAACCAGGGAAGAGTGCATCGGAAGTATCATCATACCGCCCTATTGCATTATCATCATGTTTGTTAAAAGTAATTGAGCATTTGATTAAGAAGCGAATAGACTGGTATGTAGAACATCATACAATCTTATCTCCAAACCAATTTGGCTTCCGAAAGAAAAAATCTACTTTGGATAGTCTTAGTATCTGACGACTGATATCCGAATCTCTCAAGACACCAAACAAAATCTTCTTGCAGTATTTCTAGATATTTCATCGGCGTATGATGATGTTCTCATTTATGTTTTGAAAAACAAACTATTGAATATAAATATTCCACCTAAAATGAAAGAACTATCATTATTTCAACATCCTCTAAAACTTCTAAAGAAAATTATGGAGAGGTCTGCCCCAAGGTTCTGTGATAAGCCCTATTTTGTATAATATATATACCTATGATATGGATAGTTCAATTCCACTGTTTACAAAAAGGCTGTATTTTGCTGACGATATAATAATCTATATCATTCTTAACAATTTAACTCAAGCAGCTCATCATATCTCAAGTGCTCTACAATATTTGAATTCTTGGCTTGTCAATAATGGCTTGAAACTATCATCTACCAAAAGCAAGGCTTTAATATTTTCTCGGAAGCGATCCATCCCCCCCTTATCAATTAAATTTGAAAATGAACCTCTTGAAATTGTCACCCAACATAAGTTTCTCGGCATTATATTTGATCACAAACTTTCCTGGTTACCTCACATTCAAAAAATTGTGACCAAATGTGAATTAGGTCTCAATATTATGAGAGCAGTAGCTAGAGTATGGTGGGGTGCCCACCCATCTACTCTTAGAATAATGTTTAATGCACTTGTACGTAGTCACCTTGATTATGGATCAATCCTCTTTGACCCATTGCCTAAACACCTGGCTAAAAAACTTGACGTGATTCAATCCAAGTCGTTGAGAATTATTTTGGGAGCGATGAAGAGTTCCCCTATCAATGCTCTTCAAGTGGAATGCGTGGAATCTCCACTAATAATAAGACGACAATTTTTATCGGACAAATTCATTTCCAAAACTCTTTATTATTCTAATCATCCGATCATAGAAAAGCTTCAACGATTATTAAAAGTAAATGAAAATACTAGATATAGGAACTCAAAATCAATTCCATTTCTTCTAAAAAGTTTTCAAACCTATCAACTATCTATTTCCAACATGAATTTAGATAAAGGGTCAACGCTTCCTGTTTACAATATTCCGCTTTTGGCTTCTTCTTTTGGTCCGAATGTGATCCTATCTATTGGAATGGACAAGTATTGGAGCAATCGTAGTTTAGCTGAGATTAACTCTAAATTTAAGGAAATTATTTTGACAAAATTTCCCAGCTCTCTTACAATATATACAGATGGCTCGAAAATTCCTGACACCTCCTGCGGTGCCTCGGTCTATATTCCAGCACTCAACATTAAATCGTCCTACTCCCTCCCTAAAATATTTTCAATCTACTCAGCCGAATGTTTTGCCATTGAGCAGGCTTTGATCCACATTGAATCATATAAAATATCTAATGCTGTGATTTTATCAGACTCTCTTAGTGCACTTCAAAAAATTTCTTCTAACATTGTTAACCCTCTAGATTATCTTTTATGTTCAATAAAATACAAATTGTTTAAACTTAAATCTGACAATTACGACATATCGTTGGCCTGGATTCCTGGCCACCTTGGCATCGAAGGTAATGAAACAGCTGACTTATTAGCAAAATCAAATTCCTCTTCAGGTATGAATCTATCCCATTTGCAGATCCCAACTTTAGATTATGTTTGTTCCCTCCAAAACATTAAGATGCGTAGATGGAATGATCACCTGTCAGTGACTCGTATTCGAACAGGATCGTTCTACGCTGGAATCCAGCCCACGATCCCCTCAAAACCTTGGTTTCAGGGAAGAGGATTTTCTAGAAGAGATATTTCCTGTTTAACAAGAATGAGAATTGGTCACTGTATTGTGGCTACTCACCTGTTTAAAATTCATGTATTTAGCAGCCCTATGTGTGAGTGTGGTCTAGAGGAGGAGACTCTGGACCATATGTTTTTTAATTGCAATAACCGGTCTAATATCAGTGGTCTGTATCAATTCTTTATCGACACTGTTCATACATCTCCAATTAATATCTCCTACCTGTTATCTCTTAATAATTCAAAAATTTATGTCTTGTTGTTAAAATTTCTAAAATCTCACAACATCGAACTGTAACTTAATCTTGAACTTTTTATATTCTCCTAAAACTGCTCCTAACTCTCCATTTTTATATCTATTTTCATCCAAGGCATATAGCACTCTAAATAGGGTGAATTGCCATATAAAGCAAAAAAAAAAAAATAACATAATATATGTAAAAGGAAAGCATAGATTGACAGTGATTCATTGAGGCTTATTTTAGGCAGAAGTAAACAGGGACTTTTGGACATATATCAGTTTGATTAGTTATATTTAATTCCCGAATCAACATGTGGGAATATTGCCAGCAAAAAGGTAGTTTCTTATTTATTTATTTAATTATGCTTCTCGAGTAACAAACAGGTACTATGTCAAATATTAATTTAACATGCAGCCAATAACAAGTTGCCACAGTCTGGAGACTTACGATATTTATCGTCTCATAGATCCAGACTGAAAACACATTTTAAAAACTGTGTCTTCACCGGGAATCGAAACCGGGACCTTCCGCTCAGGAGTCCCTAACCTAACCCACGAAGCCACCCCACAACCCCAAGCCACGAAGGCCGAATTATTCTTAAACTTAGATTATAGTTTTTTTAAGGTTTCTTTGTTACTTCGTAGTATAGTTCTTTATTTACAGGTGCATTGTTACACACTATTCAAATATATAGAACTTTCAAAAAATTACATTGATAAGTAAACTCAATAAGAAGGCATAATTGGTGAACGTTGCGCAAGCGCATAAAGTGATCACGTAAACCAGCCGATGACAGGCATAAGCCCTGTAGGTGCCTTGAGTTCCTGGTTCTTCTATTATATCTCAACTTCGTCTCTATTGAGATGTTAAAAGTAATATCTGGTACTTTTAGATACACAGATATAGTAAATTAACACACGCGTTTAACTTATACACAATTTATTATAATTACAGTAAATAGATATATACAAGAGTGAAGTACAATAATAATAATAATAATAAATTAGGATGATTTTTATAGCGCCGTTTTTGTGATAACCTCAACTCAAGGCCGCTTAATTAGTTTATAAATGTACCACAACGTGAGAGCACAATATTTGATCAAAATCCCGATCAATGCACCCCTCCTTACCTCAGACATTCCTTTATATTAAAAACCTTTCTCCCGAAGATTGCCGAATCCCCCGTTCGTACAATCTCGTAAACCGCTATACAGGTTGCCTGATACAAGGCGCAACATCAATATATCACAGTTTGTCAATAAAAAAATTGTTTGCAGGTAAATTTTATCAACACCTTTGCCATTTGAGGTTAGAAATAAGTTTATTATGTATTCGTATTTGTCAAGCCATTTGATCACATTTATCAAATAAATTATAAGTATTATGTTGCCAACATAATTTTTATCAGCTCATCCGACATTGGTAAAAATGACCTGTGTTTAACAAGCTCTTGTCAGAATAGGAAGACGTCAGGATATCATGGCTAGCTACGCAACATTCGTGAGTTGACCGACATCAGAAACGTCGGCGGATTGTTCCGGACGACGGCGGGGCGGATAGAGATGTCTTCTCAGATGTGATCGAGAGAACAGTGATATGGCACGAAGAAGAAGAAGATCTTTATACTTTTTAAGGCATTTTTTGTAGTTTTTATGTTTTCAGTTTTTGGAGTCAGTTTTTTATAATTACTTTTATTTTATATATTTGTTCATTCTTTATCGCTCCTTAAAGATTTTTCATTCGGAAGACAACATTCTGTACCTATGTATAAATATCTATAGGGTCGAATATTCAGATTAACTTGGCCAACACCAAAGGAGATTAGATTATCTGGAATGAAGCTGAAAATATATAATAAATGTCCATACTCTTAATAAAATATAAAATTGGTATGCTTATAGCATTGAATGATACTAGTTGCATGTAACACATGAGATCCAACTGTCGACAGCGATAGTATGTATAGTTGAAGAATAAGTACCAAACCCATAAATACAAATTATTTATTATTTTATGATATTTAGTTTTCTATACAACACATGTACCTAGGTAGTCAAGATAGGATAGTATGGAGGTCAGTCTTTTTTTCCTACCCGGAATATGAAAACAGCATGATGGTATATGTATATTGTATGTTTAGAGATGAAGTATCAAACTATTAAGTCTTCTTTGATATTGTGTATAGGTGACTACCATACAAATTGTATGAAGCGATGTCGTCACTAAATTCAATTTTTATAAAAATTGTTAAAAAAAATTTGAGATGTACTACTACAATGTTAATATTTTTTATATAAAATTAAATTATCTAGTTGGGGTGTTTCGGCTTTTTTCGATATTTAAAAAAAATGGAAATATAGGCAGTTAAACTCATAAATTTATCATAAAAAAAATACTTTTATTAATAAAAAATGTTTGAGAAATCCTGGAATTTTTTTGAAAAAACCGATTTGAGATTTTGTATTCGTCTATGTTTGTACCAATTTTCAGCGTTCTATCTTTTATGGTTTCTGAGATATATGGAAAAATAAAATGAAAATTCAAAAGTTGATAACCCCTGACTGAAACAAAAATTCAAAATTCCAAGTATAAAAGTTTTGTAGGCCTGTAACTGTTTATATATTCTGAAATTTTAAGCACTGTTAATTGAGCGGATCAAAAGTTATAAGGGGGGGACATACACACACACACACACACACACACACACACACACACACACACACACACACACACACACACACACAGACACACACACACACAGACACACGAAATGTTCTACTCCGAATTCTGAGTAAATCCGTGTATGGAACATATATGCTGCGAAGCCTCTAAGTTGGTGTTTTTTGACTTCAAAGTTGGAAAAGCCGTGAAAAAAGTAGACCTCTGCATACAATTCTCGCGTATCCTGGCTTGAAACATTGTCGATATGTTAAGAGAACAAAATTCTCCTGAACAAATCGACAGTAGGACTATAGAATACTCATTCCCATACAATACCTCGCCGAAAAAGTGAAGCCATTTTATTGGCCGGCTCTATTGGCTCTATTATATCTCCGGCGGTAAATATTGTTCGTATAGTACCGTACTCGTTATGACCGCGTAAATAATTTTGCAAGCAGTTAAAAATTTCCCTGTTTGGAGAACGCATCATGCTCGTACCAAAATGTTGACCAAATTAGTCAACACAAAGCAGTCACGTTTACTGCAGGCTAAAGAGTATTCTGGCTTATAGATAGATACATAAAAAAATAACGAAATCACGTCACCATCATTACAAGCTGAAATTTCTCATTGACATAAATTGTCGTTAATACTGCACGTGTTTGTTTCCATTTTATAAGTTTCGACGTTATTACAGCAATAAAAATAATTATTATTGTAAATTGGCAATTAGATAAAAAATATATCTTCAAATATGTACAGTAAAATTAACTCGTTAAACAGATTAAAGTAATTTGTATTTAATGAATGTATTAAAGTATGTTCATTCATTCATACCATCACGGCATATCCCACAATGTGGGGTAACCAGCGAAAGGTGTGCAGGTGTGCAGGTGTGCATTGCCTTATAAAAGGGAGCACAAAATATCTGTGTATACCCACACACCAGTCTCGTCTCACCTAAAAAGGCACTATATTCAGAATGGGTGGTGAACCTCATTGCTGAACTATGTGAGATGTTATTGTTGCCTGTTGTATTTTCGATTACCCGGCTCTTACGGGACACTCGAAAACAATAATAGAAAAGAGTGGAAGCACTATTCTAAGCCGGTGCCTCACAGCTAACGTAAAGTATGTAATAAAGTAAATTAAAGTATGTATGTATATGAAATCCGTTTCTATAATAATATTTGTGTTGGAAATTAAATATGTGGTTTTGTGAAATGCTACATCTGTGGAAAATGATGAAATGTTGTAGGAAAGTGGAAACAAACCACATATTTTACTTTACTATCTGTTTTATAAATTCACCGTGCTTAATACCAATAATATTAACCTATGTTGTATGAAAGGCATTGTAAAAGTCAAATAGGTAAATATTAAAATTATACAGGAATATCATGAGTTTAATATTTTTTCATTACAAAATCAATTTTTATATGAATTTTCCTTGGATCCATAAATTGAAAATAAAACTTGCACTCGAAATGACATTAAATAGATATGTTTCTAACGCCATCTATCAATGTAACTCAATATAAATATTATTTACAGCGACAAAATTTGTATGCAAGATTTGAATCGTTGTTCGAATCATTCAAATAACTTTTAGATTTTACCTAAAGATGTCGTTTAAATTTAATTATACTATAATGCATTTCAAATAATATATCACATTATATTTTGCACTATAATTTATCGTGATAATTAACTATAATATTATAACGTGAATATTATTCCTATGTCTTAAACGTGTCTAATCGATTTCATATTAATTCCGGTTTCCTTTGAACCAAACAAGTTAAAATCTATCCATACAATTAGGCATATATTTTCTGCGAATGAAAACTGTAGGTCTGTGCATATTCATTTGATTGAATGCGGAAGAGAGATTAGATTAAGTTTACTGAGGCAGTCATTAGATAATATATGATAAATACTAACTACTTTATTTATAAATTTAAGATTTGTAAAAAAATATAAATAAAAATGCAAAAATCCGTTTTACCTTAATACAATGTAGGATATCTATTGGGATAAGATATCAAGGCATATACAGGTCGTAAGCCCTGTAGATGCCTTGAGTTCCTGGTTCTTCTATAATACTCTAAATACTAAAGTTGTCCAAAAAATTGAATTGTCTTATTTAAACTAACAGACTTGGTGGAGACACTGATATTTTTGCCGACGATTTCTTTATGTTCAAATCAAAATTTTTAAACCTTTAACTCATGACCTGTAGCCTTACTCTTGAAACTCGAATCCGATCCCAATTTCAAATTTTCATCTAGAACTTACCTATCTGCCGCCTGCGTACATTCAAATTATCGACTATTACTATTAAAATATACCTACCTACCGCATTCATTCTACGTTACAAAGGTAGGTTCTTAGCGAATGGGATCGGATTGGGATCGGATTTGCAGTGGAGAGTAAGGCCGCTGTAAATATAGTAATCGTTGTGTTTGGGTTTTTGTATTTTGTTTTTAATTATGTATAGTATATTGATATTATTGATATTATTATGTTTGTTTAAATTTTGCTTTTATTTTAAAATTTCAAGTTTTAATAATTGTTGATCTGCTTTTATTTTAAAATTTAAAGTTTTAATCATTGTATACTTGTTGTTTTTTTTTAAATAGGCTTTCAAGCCGTGAATGTAAAATAAAAAATTAAAAGGGGTAATCGTCTGTTTTGACAATAAACAAATGATTTTTTAAAAAGAAAAACATCAAGAACATACAATAAAATGGGCGGTTAGCGCGCTGGGTTAGTAATCCAGTGGTCGCGAGTTCGAATCCTGCCACGATCGTTTTCGTTATAGCAAAAGCATTTACGCATAGATTGGGGAATGTATAAAGATGTACATATTATATACTTGTCACAAGGACATATTAATTCTTTCTATAACATCAAGAAAATATAAGTTGTAATAAAATAAAGTAAATTTATTAACAAGTATATTAAAAATCAAGGTGTTCATGTTGTAACATAATATTATTTGCAATAATTTTATCGCTTTGATATCAATATTATGTTTTGCACAAAACGCATTGTAGGTGCCTTTTGTATCAACTCAAGAGGATATCAAAATGTATTTTTCTCTTAAATATATTTCTATTTTTTCTAATCCAATTTTTATAGAATATAATAATTATTATGCATCAAATTGGCAATGTACCGTCTTGATACTCTATAAGTTTATATTTAATTTATAATATTAATTAAGTATTTAAAATTTACTCAAAAAAATATTTTGTGGATCTGCTACTAAAAAAAGATAAAAAATATTTTAGCTCTCAATGGAAAAATCACAATGTAATTGCATAGAATATTAATAATAAAAAAATACGACTTACCGACAATACCAAAAACTAACTTTTACGGCGAGATAACTAAGGCGAAGATAATACAGAAACTATTACTACCGAAAATAACTAAACATGTAAGTACTGAAGTGATAAAAAAATAAAAACAATTTTACATTAATCGTAGCTACTTTATTTTCATTGTTTAATTTACTTTTTTTCATTGTTTTATTTTTAATTTACTTTTTTTCATTGTTTTTTTTTTCGATTTAATTTATTTTCATTGGTTTCTTTTTGATTTATTTAAATTTTTTTGTTTTCGAAATAATTTATTTTCATTGTATTGTATTTGATTTACTTTATTTACATTGCTTAGTTTTTGTTTAACTTTATTTTCATTGATATGTTTTTGGTTTACATGATTTTCATTGATTTGTTTTTGGTTTACTTGATTTTCATTGATTTGTTTTTCGTTCACTTGATTTTCATTGATTTGTTTTTCGTTCACTTAATTTTCATTGTTAAATGGGCTACTTTATTGGATTGTATAATTTGATTGTTGAGTAGGTAACTATGCAATTGCATTGTACGACAGAGCTTGCACTGACTATTTTTAATCAATCATACTTTTCAATACTTAATTAAATGAATAAAAAAATGCCATATATTAAAAAATGCTGTGAATTATCTATCCTTTGATAATGGACACTATACAGTGTCACTATTTCAACTGAATCGAATCATAAAGGTATGTTCTTATTATTCTCTTTATGTCTTTATTTACTTTGGCATAGGCATTCTGTGTGTGGATAGCCGGAACGGCTCCTCCGCTCTGTGCACTCCGGTATATTCTTTGATTTTTCTTAGACAATATATCTGCCTCCTGCCCAAACGACTACTGTCATATTTATTTTTAATTTATTTATTTATGTATACGGCTCTACCATAAAGGTCTCAAAATGTACCTATAATAAGTTTACACTAGCGTCTACAATCCGCATTATGTTTCCGGTTGGCTCTCTGATTGGTTGAGATCTCGTAGTATTAAGTCAAATGAGCTGTGAAATTTTTATATTAAATGCAAATTTACAATATTTATCTTCTTCTTCTTCATCCTATTTCCGTCCACTCCTGAACGAAGGCCTCCTCCATTTGACTCCACGTCGTCCTGTCTTGTGCAGTTTGCATCCAGGATGTGCCAGCATATCTTGTTATATCGTCCCTCCACCGCAGCTGCGGCCGCCCCACTCCTCTCTTTGTCATACGAGGTCTCCAAGTCAGCATTCTCTTTGTCCACTTCTCGTCCGAGCTTCTGGCCCATTTCCATTTCAGAGTCGCCACACGGTGGATTATATCTGTTACTTTTGTTCTTTCTCTCACAGTTTCATTTCTTACCTTGTCTCTTAGTGACAGACCCAGCATGGATCTTTCCATAGCTCTTTGGGTGACTCGCAGTTTCTCGGCACTCAGTTTAGAGAGTTACTGTTTCTAGGCCATATGTAGCAACCGGCAGCACACACGCTTCATATACTTTCCTTTTCAGGTTTATAGGTGTTTTCCGATTTTTCAATATATATCCCATTTTTCTGAAGGCAGCCCAACTTAGTCCAATCTTTCTTTTGATTTCAACCGTCTGGTTTTCTTTATCCAGTCTAATGCTGTGACCCAGGTATATATAATTTTGAACATCTTCTATGATGCTGCCTTCAACCCTAATCTGAAAGTCGTTTGAGCCCATTACTTTTGTTTTTGCCAGGTTCATACATAGTCCCACATTTTTGGAGACCTCATTTAACTCTAGCAGCATTTCTGCCAGCTCTTGGGGGTTGTTGCTAACCAAGGGGTTGTTGCTCGTCAGCAAATCTTAGATGGCTTAGTTTTTTCCCATCAATGCGGACACCTTTGTTTTCCCAGTTTAGCTTTTTAAAGACGTATTCCAATGCCAATGTGAACAGTTTTGGGGATATTGTATCACCCTGTCGGATTCCTCTTTTCACTTCTATTTTATCTGTTGACAAGTCCTCATTAAATTTAACCTGTATCGTTGCATTTTTGTATAAGTTTTTTATTAGCGTTGTATACCTAGAGTCTATTCTTGTTTGATACATCCCTGCCAGTATGGTCCATGTTTCAATGGAGTCAAAAGCTTTCTGGTAATCGACAAACCCTAAGCATAGTGGGACATTATACTCAGTACACTTCTTTATCAGCAAACGTATAGTGTGAATATGGTCAATAGTGCTGTAGCCTTTCCGGAATCTTGCTTGTTCCACTGGTTGGTATAGGTCGAATTTGCTCGTCAGTCGTTTTGTTATTATTTTTGTTAATAGTTTGTACAAAATTTATTATAATGTATAATTCTAATTATAAAGCAACTCGCTCGGGCGAGTTGCAATTATTATTATAAACAGAATGCATGCAGAAAAGAAAAGCTGGGACATGACGCTATTTTAGTTTACCACCAAACACAAAAGAAACCAAAAATCTTGTCACCTTAAGTGCTGAATACAAAGTTAAAAACTATTAATGTTCTCCATAGTTTAGATATTTTTTTTATAATTATTTGTCATACTTCCTCTTACCATACTTATTTGTTCCAAAAAATAAATAGTTTTCGTACTTTTTTGTTTAAACTAGAGGTATTAATTTCTAAATAATGTTTACTATTATATTTTAGTGATACCAATACATGTCTGGGTTGGTATCACTGTGTTGGAATACATTTTTTATAAAAAAATATTGATACTCAGGCATTCGGTGAAAAAATACATAGGGAATCGATCCCGCGGCCTCAGTTGTCTCAGGAGTCTCAACGGATTACCTGTCCCCGTATAGACAACGTGTCATTTAGCTCAAGAAAAGAAACAAGAAAAGATAACTCAATGTATGGAAGTGACAGTTATCACGTGACTGGCAACTGTCACTTCCATATTTTTTTTGTTTCTTTTCTGGAGCTAAATGACAATTTGTCTAGGGGGGCAGATAAGATAAAGGCCAATGAATTATTTTTTTATCATTGAAACCTCCAAAAGCATTCTTCAATATCCATTGGCAACTAAGGAATTTAATATCAAATTTCATTACCGATTGAGGTAGTCGCATTAATGGAACAAAATTAAGATTTTATAATTAAATATTTTTTGTGTGGCATTGACATTTCATTGTTAACGATAGTGATATAAAATAGAGAATCTATATACAATATAACCATAAATAATTTTAAACTAGTTGCATGTAACACATGAGATCCAACTGTCGATAGCGATAGTATGTATAGTTGAAGAATAAGTACCAAACAATAAACCCATAAATCCAAATTATTTAATATTATGGCTCATATCATTTGATTAAATTAGAGAATGTATATGGATGTTTTATATTCAAGGATAATTTCATTTTTTTATAAATAAAGTTGTCTAAAACTGTG
The DNA here is from genome assembly GCA_963576475.1 of Molanna angustata. Taxonomy (NCBI): domain Eukaryota; kingdom Metazoa; phylum Arthropoda; class Insecta; order Trichoptera; family Molannidae; genus Molanna; species Molanna angustata. The sequence goes on along the minus strand of OY754965.1, from coordinate 2,321,003 downwards.
CCCAACTTTATTCCTGCCTGGATGACCGGCTTTTAAGTTGGTACATAATCTTTATATATTATGTAACTGTATGTATAGTTGAAGAATAAGTACCAAACTATAAACCCATAAATACAAATTATTGAATATTTAGTTTTCTACACAACACAATATGTAGGTATGTATGTCAAGATAGGATAGTATGGAGGTCAGTCCTTTTTTCCTACCCGGAATATGAAAACAGCATGATGGTATGTATGTATTTTTTAACAGATTTTTAATTATCTCAATAGAGACGAAGTTGGAATATTTATTGTAGGAGAACCGGGAAATCAAGGCACCTACAGGGCTTACGACCTGTCATCGGCTGGTTTACGTGATCACTTTATGCGCTTTCGCAACGTTCACCAATTATGCCTTTTTAATGAGATCCCTATCAATTCAATTTTGAAACTTCTATATATTGTAATACTGAAATTCTTTTCGCTTGAAAATAAGGAATTTTTACTACAGCCGTCTATGGGTGAAATTATGAACAACAATCTTATTATTTTTTATTTATTTTGTTGTAACGCCATCTATTGAGAGAATTGGTTTTTTTGTAAATAATGAAAGCTACAATTCTTATATGTGAGGTGACATGATAATTAAAAATCTGTTAAAAAATATCTTTGACTCCCGACAGGGAAAAAAATCCAATGTTTGCGCATATGCAATAATAAAAATATATTCGTATGTATGTATGTTTAGAGATTACGTATCAAACTATTAAGTCTTCTTAGATATTGCGTATAGGGGACTGCCATACAAATTGTATGAAGCGATGTCGTCACCAAATTCAATTTTTATATACATTTTGAAATTTTGGGCTCTGTAAATTGAGCGGATCAAAAGTTATAAGGGGGGGGGGGACATACACACAGACACACACTCACACACACACACACACACGAAATATTCTACTGCGAATTCTGAGTAAATCCGTATATGGAACATATATGCTGCGAAGCCTCTAAGTTGGTGTTTTTGGCTTCAAAGTTGGAAAAGCCGTGAAAAAAGTAGACCCTGCATACAATTCCTTCATACACGCATTTTGGATTTAAACTGCCTCTTCCTTCAAAAGAATTTCATTCTCTTGAACGAATCGACAGTTGGATTATATGGGAGAAAATAACTGAGAGATCACTTTATATTATTCTGATTATTTTTCTGTTGTGTTAATGTTTAATTATTTTGCATTCAAAAACATGTAACCATTTTGCAGTAAATTTCCAAATAGGCACAATTGTAGGTACATAGTATGTTTAAGTATTTTTAAAATATAGTTATTTTTTATTATTGTTATATATATGTTGTGTAAATAATGGAAATAAATAATTTCATTTCATTTCATTTCTATGGTATTATAACAAATAAACACATGTTAATAGTAAGGGCATTATCTGTAGAGAAGTCATGAAGTGGATTCCTGAAAAATTAAACATAAGGTATCACAATAGTTACATGGTAAAGACATTATACATAAATTAAAGAAAAGAAAAAATCTTAGGAGGTATAAAGCCAGCAGCATCAAGGAAGAGAAAATAGGAAAGGATCAAACTGTTAAGGAAGTCCATGCCGTCAACATGACTCACAATTGATCCATGCACTGTGGAGGATTCAGTGACAGACAACTAAGTTGTCTTTATATAAAGTCTTTATGTATGTAATTGCTGAAAATTTTGTAATGTTATCACGAAAAACAAATCGTATTTATTGACACATTATTATATCACATATGTGAGGCACATTTATTTTAAAGGAGCATTAATGTCGACAATGAATGATAACGGTTGACACCAGGTAAGTATTGCTTGCTTAGTAAAAAATGGGTAGTAAATATGTATACTTTATAAAAAATGTATATTGAACCCAGGATGCTCGCACACAAATCAAATGATATAACACTGTCAAACAACGGTCTACAAAATCGAATATCATTTGCATTCGTTATCATGTACGTTATAAAATTTTTACTTAAAACTTTTTTAATGCGTACGTGCGAATTTTAACACTTTAATAATATGCATGGCTGGCTATCCTTGTAGGATTTAAACACTCCATGCAAATTTTCCCAAACAGTACAATGAAAAATAAGGATATGTCTATAATTATTTCTTATTTTAACACGATGATGAGAATAACCATTTTTTTTTTCAATCGCATCTTCTGACGCACACAAGTCAGCAAAGCAAATATCATTTAGGTAATTTGGGACAAAAAAAACAAGTTATTTTGACATTTTATTTTTAGAATATTGTAAAAAAAAGATGGCCTTCGATATTCGTTCATTCAATTGTATTTGTAGAGTTAAAAATAAAACCATAATATATTAAGAGGACTATATGCCTTGGCACCTGCCGCCTACATAATACTTCATTGCTTATATAAACAAATCAGTTAATCGCGCGCAGTTTCAACATATTCTATGAAATTATTTTTACTCTTCACTACCCCAAGGGGTAGGGAGTTGGGAGTTATGAATTCGCAATTTTAAAGGTTATTTTTATTGATAAAGGGGAGCCAATTTATTTTTAAGGTGTGTAAGCATTTAATAGGAGGCGATGTGAACAAATCTATTGAAATTTGTAGTACGCATCTAAGTCTTTATAAAAAGCGGTCTACATTAAGGCTGTGATATAAGGTAGATCAACCATATAATGAAGTAATACTGTGCAGTCAATGCTATACACAATTTATTAATACAATAAAGTAAAGTACATACAAAAGTAAAAGTACAATTTCTTATATACCGAACCACAATGTAAGAGCAATATATTCACTATAATATCTATGACATCGGAGAGAGTTCTTTCTTTTTCATATCATTATGTGTATTCAGTCCTAACTAACGTAGAATACCGACCACCTTATTCGTAAGTTTCCCTAATTACTTAATCCTTTAGGCTATACTGATTTATGCTATCCAGGCGTAAAATCAATATATTACAGATCTGTGTAACCAAACGTATCATCAATATATTATTACAGATCTGTGTAAACAGACGAATTATCAATATATAACAGATCTGCGTAACCAGACGTAACATCAACATATTAAAGATCTGTGTAACCAGACGTAGTATCAACATATTATAGATGTGTAACCAGACGTAGCATCAATATATTACATATCTGTGTAAGCAGACCTAACATCAATATATTACAGGTCTGTGGCAGTACAGCGTGTGCCCTTGCCCAGTAGTATAATATATAAACAAAGACCACAGTAAATTTTGTTTTTAAATCTACGTTATCGCCTTAAAATATGATATTGTATAGATTGGTATTTTATATTGACCAGTAACATAAAGTGACTCCTTCCACTTACATATTTTGCAGGCAGGTGCAAACCTGTATTTGTGCGTCAACAAATATTACCTACATTATAATATATGTACATACCTCACCATCAAGTTATCATATATACCTAAACTTGTAATATAAACATATTATGTATGTAAAGTTGCACCTTAAAGAGCGAGTACTACGTAATTCCATCATTTTTCAAACCTATTTCAATGTATGTACTTGATAGTTTTAAACACTCATGTGTGTATGAATAACATTATTAAACAAATAGTAGGTATAAACTTGTACAATAGCACGGAAATAAATCAGATTTATAACCTACGTACTACTGCATTAAACACAATTTATTCAAAACAAACTCGCAAAGATAAAAAAATACGAGTACATAACTACATAATATTTTTATTGTTTTCTATATATGTAGATATACAAATACCTCTTAGGCATGCAAACACACCCTCACCCTCATAAACACACTTAGGCATGCAAACACACCCTCACCCTCATAAACACACTTAGGCATGCAAACACACCCTCACCCTCATAAACACACTTAGGCATACAAACACACCCTCACCCTCATAAACACACCCTCACCCTCATAAACACACTTAGGCATACAAACACACCCTCACCCTCATAAACACACCCTCACCCTCATAAACACACTTGGTTTTTTTATGAGTTAAATCTTTTATACTTTTTATATAGGTATTTATATCTTGAAGTTTTATTGATAATTAATATAGCAAAAATGTATTGCGTAATTTTTATTAGAACAGGCTTCGCCTAGTGAGGAAATAAATTCCATTGTAATATTTAAGTTAATTTGTAGTATTATGAAAATAAATAAATAAATTAATTAATATTTACATTTATAATTCTCTATATATCAACATCATCGGCCTTCGTGGCTCAGTTGGTTAGATATCTGACTGCTGAGCCAAAGGTCCCGGGTTCGATTCCCGGTGGAGACACAGTTTTTAATTGTGTTTTCAGTCTGGATCTGTGAGACGATTAATATCGTAAGTCTCCAGAATGTGGCAACTTGTTATTGGGTGCGTGTTAAATAATATTTGACATAGTACCTGTTAGTTGCCCGAGAAACAATATTAAATAAATAAATAAATCATCATCATCATGATCATTGCCGCTACAGCCCTGTGTGGACCATGGCCTCTTCCAGAATCCTTCTCCAGCCGTCCCTGTCCTCCACCGCTCTCCTCCAGTTTGCTATTCCGATCGCCCTTATGTCGTCTTCTGTGTCATCCAGCCATCTTAGCTTGGGCCTACCTCTACTTCTTCTGCCCTCTGGATTGGTATTAAGAACCTTTTTGGGGACACGATCATAATTCATCCGGCTGACATGTCCTAACCCCAGTAGTCTACGTACTTTTATGACTTGCTGTACATGTATTTTTAATTCTACCTCTCTTCTCCATAGCGCTTTTGTCCCGTTTCTATCGGGGTACGCTTTGACCATGATCCTGGATTTGGCGAGTCTGGTTATTACATTGAATTGAATGTAATTCTACCAATACTAAAAAATACAATTTATATTATAATGCTACTGAAACCCCTCGATGAATAATAAAAACGGAGATACATGTACCTAGCTGATTTTGAAGATTTTTTAAACAAGGCAGATTTTATGTATGTAGGTATTGGCAATATTAATTCCCTCTGAAAATGTTTAATTAATCGCATACTCAATTAATTTTCTGTCATTTCATTGAGTATTAAGAGAGTAAGTAAAAAAACAGTAAATATTAAATTAATTAAAAAGATGCAATTTATGTAGCAACATGTAAATTTAAATAAAATTTCCATCAATTTAAATAATATTACTCGTCTCCATCCGTTAGTATGGCTTTAAGTGTTTACGTCAAAGACAAAAGTCAATATGGGAAATACAAGTCCATACATACACCACACCTCAAATTTACGTACCTACATTTGCATGCAGATCATTGATAGGAATTTCGAAGTCACCTACCCCACTTCATGGACTAGACTTCATTGACTAGACCACTTCAATGACTAGACCTTATAAAACACGCCAGGTCAGTTTTACCAAAATCGTATGAGCTGTCAATAGTGTCAATGTTGACATTAAACGTATTTTTTTAAAACAAATAGTAGGTCTGGCAACTAACAGGTGCTATGTCAAATAATTAATTTAACACGCACCCAATAACAAGTTGCCACATTATGGAGACTTACGATATTTGTCGTCTCACAGATCCAGACTGAAAACACAAGTAAAAAATGTTTCTCCACCGACAATCGAACCCGGGACCTTTGGATCAGCAGTCAGATACTTAACCAACTGAGCCACGAAGAGGCCAACAAATAATATGCAAACCGAGTTTCTGTGCATTATTTAATGAATACATGTGAATAAATTTAATATAGATCCACCCCAACTTATGTAATAGGTTATATACTATACGAATTTATTGACTTATTAAATATACAAAAATTTAAATTACAAATAAAAATCATATACTTTATAGTAAAAACTTCCTTCAAATAGAGGTAAACTCATATTTATAAAACTAGTACAAACATACATACCATCACGGCATATCCCACAATGTAGGGTAACCAGCGAAAGGTGTGCGGGTGTGCATTGCCTTATAAAAGGGAGCACAACACATATGTGTATACCCACACACCAGTCTCGTCTCACCTAAAAAGGCACTACATTCAGAATGGGTGGTGAACCTCATTGCTGAACTATGTCAGATGTTATTGTTGCCTGTTGTATTTTCGATTACCCGGCTCTTACGGGACACTCGAAAAAACTAGAATCAACAAATAACCATGTTTTTTTTTTAAAAGAACGAATATGTCCTTGTACTAACAAGTACATATGCATCCTCATACATTCCGAGGCTAAATAGTATTTTTTTCCCAGAACCTTTTAAAAATACGTCTTTGAAATAAAGAACAGTATATCCACAACCTACTCATTTTTATGTATCTGTCTTATTGTTGTTCCTGCGTAATTTTTATCTTCATATATTTTTTATTCTTTTCTATAGTATTATTTAATTATTTGTGCAAGAATGCCGAACTAATGAAATCTTTGTATGTGCGTTCGTATGTGGAGGTGTGAATGATTGAATAATAATTTAATCATCTATACTATGTGTATTGTATAAGTATGTACTTGTAACCGACACCCTCTCGAGTGCCAATGACAAAGTTTCAGAAAAGGGGGTGGCTCGCCTTCTCACCAGGGGGTCTATTCTCCAATCTCGCATGATTAATGTCGCATACGCCTATGTCGCCTAAAAAATGTCGAATGAAATGTCGTATGTTGGGCATTTAGTCTATTCTTGAAATCATTCGACTTGAAAATCGTTCGACATTGAAATGTCATTTGAAAGTAGCGGCAACATAGCATTTAGGATGCGTTTGAAATATTTTTTATGCATTATTTTGTCATTTTTTCTATGGTTGTCAAAAATCTATGGTAAATTTTTGTATTTTGTTCCTCGTTCATTGCTGTTGATTGCTGTGACGCTCTCGAAAGTCGAATACAAGTGTATTTTGAATTATTTTGAAAATGAATTATTGTTCGAATGCACAAAAAAGCATGTTGGTGGAATTGATGAATGGAGAAAAAGAACTTTTATCGGGGAAGTTCTCCAATACCTTCACAAGGCATACGGCTAAAATGCGGTGGATGGAGATAGCTGAAAAACTTAATTCAATTCCGGGCGCTAACAAGGATTGGTTACATTGGCGGAAGGTAAGCAGTATTTTTGATTTTGAGTCTTTCGTTTAAATAAATTGATTGACAATGTTTTCAGCTATATTAAATTAGAAAAATGTGATTTTATACTATTGTAATTATAAAACAAGTTTTTATGAAAACCTTACCAGTAGAATATATAGTTTGTTTGTTTTTAAGAAGAAATTACGTAGTAAATCAACAAAATTATGTACTTCTATAAAAAACGTTTGTTAGTGTTGACAAGTAAAAGGATTAAAAATAATGTTCTAGTTTGAAACCACATGTCATGTAATATAGTTAGAAATAACTGTAAACAGCTGATTTCAATTTGGTTGGGAATTAGAAAGCTTAGCAATGAAAACTGAAACCATATCTTTATAATAAGAGCCTAATTTGACATACTTGGCGCTAAGTCAAATTCCATGTGCCAAACAACCAACCTTTTTTTGTATGGGATTTGCCGTCTGTTGTAGAAAATTTTTCTATTTTGTAGACAACAGCGATTACGAACAGTGCTTGACAATTTGACTCAGGGGGCTTGTCTCAATAATTTTAAAAAAGTTGGTTTGAACATTTATGCATTAAAATGTCCAAACCTATAGAACAAAATATGTGTGTTTTCTTATAAGATTCTTTCAGTGCTTAAAATTATTATAAAGATTTGTTAAACTGTATTATTATGTCCAAACCTAAAGTATAAAATATGTGTGTTTACTTATAAGATTCTTTAAGTGTTTTTATTATAAAGATTTGTTGAACTGTATAATTAATATTATCATTGTTTTATTCTTTCTAGACAAGTCTCTGGTCAAAAGCCAAGTCCAAAGAGGCAGCTGTGCAGAGGGAGAGGAGAGGGACTGGGGGCGGGCCATCCATAGGGAGTCAGCTAACCCAATCAGAAGAGGCCATTGTTAACATGTTAACTCCAATAATAGTTGTTGGCCATTCTGAAAGTAGAGAGTCGGAGGTATGCCGGACAATAGGAGAAAATATCAATGAGAGTTCTATGGAGGGAGGTAATCATGACACAGAAGATTCCTTTATTGAAACAGAAGAAATACTTATACCGCCAGTTGAAGAAACACACAATAGCAGAACCACGCCTCGTCCCAGAAGAAGAGGCGTGCAAGAAGATCTAGTAGAGCTAGCAAAAAAAATCGAGATCAAAGAAGCATACATGAAAAAAAAACTAGCATTGATGGAGAGACATGTTGTTGCCATTGAAAAACTTTCGGATTCATTTGTTCGAAAAAATTTAGGTTTTTATAGAGATACATAAAGAAAGTTATATATACTTTTAGTCGAGATATAGAAATGTTTCATATGAACAAAAAAATTCTTGTAATGAAACTTAACAGATTATTACTGTAAATTTATACGAACATGTTTTAAGAGAGATAATAAAAACAAAGCCAAAAACTCAAAAGGAACATTTATAAAGCATATTAAAAGAGATTTATAAAAAAAGTTAAGTTCTTTCTATATGATATGTCTAACGCTTCTCTTCATTTACAAAACAAAATTTGATCAAAATATATTAACTATTTTCTTGTATGTTATTTTCTATATGATATGTCTTAACGCTTCTCTTCATTTACAAAACAAAATTTGATCAAAATATATTAACTATTTTCTTGTATGTAATTTTCTATATGATATGTCTTAACGCTTCTCTTCATTTACAAAACAAAATTTGATCAAAATATATTAACTATTTTCTTGTATGTAATTTTCTATATGATATGTCTTAACGCTTCTCTTCATTTACAAAACAAAATTTGATCAAAATATATTAACTATTTTCTTGTATGTAATTTTCTATATGATATGTCTTAACGCTTCTCTTCATTTACAAAACAAAATTTGATCAAAATATATTAACTATTTTCTTGTATGTAATTTTCTATATGATATGTCTTAACGCTTCTCTTCATTTACAAAACAAAATTTGATCAAAATATATTAACTATTTTCTTGTATGTAATTTTCTATATGATATGTCTTAACGCTTCTCTTCATTTACAAAACAAAATTTGATCAAAATATATTAACTATTTTCTTGTATGTAATTTTCTATATGATATGTCTTAACGCTTCTTTTCATTTACAAAACAAAATTTGATCAAAATATATTAACTATTTTCTTGTATGTTATTTTCTATATGATATGTCTTAACGCTTCTCTTCATTTACAAAACAAAATTTGATCAAAATATATCAACTATTTTCTTGTATGTAATTTTCAATATGATATGTCTTAACGGTCTTAACGCTTCTCTTCATTTACAAAACAAAATTTGATCAAAATATATTAACTATTTTCTTGTATGTAATTTTCTATATGATATGTCTTAACGCTTCTCTTCATTTACAAAACAAAATTTGATCAAAATATATTAACTATTTTCTTGTATGTAATTTTCTATATGATATGTCTTAACGCTTCTCTTCATTTACAAAACAAAATTTGATCAAAATATATTAACTATTTTCTTGTATGTAATTTTCTATATGATATGTCTTAACGCTTCTTTTCATTTACAAAACAAAATTTGATCAAAATATATTAACTATTTTCTTGTATGTTATTTTCTATATGATATGTCTTAACGCTTCTCTTCATTTACAAAACAAAATTTGATCAAAATATATCAACTATTTTCTTGTATGTAATTTTCAATATGATATGTCTTAACGGTCTTAACGCTTCTCTTCATTTACAAAACAAAATTTGATCAAAATATATTAACTATTTTCTTGTATGTAATTTTCAATATGATATGTCTTAACGCTTCTCTTCATTTACAAAACAAAATTTGATCAAAATGTATTAACTATTTTCTTGTATGAACAAAAAAATTCTCGTAATGAAACTTAACAGATTATTACTGTAAATTTATAGGAACATTTTATAATGTATTAAGAGAGATATAAAAACAAAGCCAAAAACTCAATAGGAACATTTATAAAATGTATTAACAGAGATTTATAAAAAAAGTTAAGTTCTTATTCGGAACATTTCAAAAAGGTTTTAATAGAGATACATAAAGAATTTTATATATACTTTTAGACGAGATATAGAAACTTTGTTGACAAATGTCTTTTAATACAGCATTTTATAAATGTTCCTTTTAAGTATTTAGCTTTGTTTTTATATTTCTATAAATAACATTTTATAAAAGTTCCTATTAATTTACAGTAACAATCTGTAATAATATGTCATCAATACAATTTTTTTATGTTGTTCATATGTAACATTTCTATAAGTATCTCAAATAAGTTTTCTAAATGCTCCCGTTTAATATTTAACTTTGTTTATATATCTCTATTAATTCAATATAATGTAATAAATGTTTTCTTATACCACACTGAATATATATTTTTTTTCTTTCCTTCCAATTTTAATTTAGGTAGAATAATAAACAGTAGTAAATGCAATACACTTTATTTACTCATATATGTACAACCTTTCCATAATGAAAGGTATGTAATAATTTTGACAAATTTAATACAAGAAATGAGTTGTTAAATTAATTATCTATGTAAAAAAATAATTATTAGCTATAAAAAGACTACCAGGAAACAAAGCATTAACATTTAATATTTTTAAAGAGTCATCACAAATTAGTTGGACGTTAATGGAGTGGTAGCTCTGACGGTTTACATACACATGTTCAGGGTAATTTAAATTGTTTCCTGCTGGCGGTACAATTGCAACATGGGTGCAATTCGATGCATCCGATTATACCTGGCAGATTGTACTTTCTATAAAACCTGAAACAAAAAGTTTTTTAGATCTATATAATGTTTTTGAAAATATTGTTTTTTGGTTGTATTATAAAATGTTACTATGAGGAATCTTTAGAATAGTTCCCCAACCAACACTTTTTTTTCAGGTATCCCGTAACAGACAAGTAATTTATTTTATTAAATAACATTTCACATAACATATTATTATGTAATTGAAAATTCAACGGGCAAAATAACATCTCATATAGTTCAGCAATGAGGTTCACCGCACATTCTGAATCTAGTGCCTTTTGTGAGACAAAGTTGGTGTGTGTCATGATTCTTTGAGAAGGTAATGCATGCTGCTGGTTACTACACACTAGGGATATGGCGTGATGGTATGTATTATCGAACCTGAAGTATATATTTGTTCCATTTGGATTCTACACTTCCCAACACATCCAACAACACACCTTAAGTAAATCAATACTATAGTTTACCTATTTCTTATACTCCTTAACTCTTGGATTGTGCTTGGAAATTTAACCCATGCATTGAAAATTTCTGGTTTATTTAGTACATCCACAAATTCAGTCAAAGATCTTGAGACGGAAGATTGCGATATATTATTATTTATGTTGCTTCCCACCTAGGTAACTGATAAGATCCTGTTCCCAGAAAATTTAAGGCTGTGAGAACCTGAAAAATATAAATCATGAATTAATTATATGTAGTAGGTTTATAAAAACGCAATGAACTTCATCAGCTAAGACATGAATCCATGAGCGTCAAATCCACTTTTTTCAAAATTTACCAAATGTGTCAAATCTTGATCTTCAAATCAAAATATGTTTTATCTGTAAAATTGTAGACAAATGGAACGTTCGACAAATTATTCTAATGCTCGTGTAGCAATAGTTTAAAGCGTTAGATAGTTTTTTCACCCACAGTCTCATTTCACCTTACAAGGGACTACATTCAGAATGGGTGAACCTCATTGCTGAATCATGTGAGATGTTATCCATTGCCCGGCTCTTACGGGACACTTGCAAACAATGAAAATAGTGGAAGAACTATTCTAAGCCAGTGATTCACGCCGAAAATGTTCATGTAAAGAATACAAAAGTTTATAGTATTTACTTTCGACTTTCTCATTCATGATAGTCTACAAAAAAACCCATAAGAGAGATATTGGTTTAGTAAAAAATGATTAACATACCTTGGTTTCGACACTTAATGCAGATGCTCGAGATGGCAAACACATATGAGGAGTTACAACCTCGATAAGGGACTTTGTAAGTTTTTTGTTGAGGCGGAAGTGTTTTATGAAAGACGTATCGCTTTGTGCGAATGCATCCACTATTTTGGAATTATTACGTCGTCCGTGAATATTGTGATTCTGTTCAATAGACAGAATAACCAACTCGTCGAAACTAGCCATTATTATTACAAAAAAAAACACGAAATTGGAAAAACAATGATTAAACACACTTCACTGATGTACTATGTCAATGGCAATCGTAATATGGCGGCTATTTTTGACAGATAAAATCATGCGACATTGATGCGACATTGAATGTCGAGTGGTCCTATATCACTCGTCGAAATCTCGAATGATTTTCATTCGACTATGTCGCATGTGAGACTCAAGAATAGCATATTCTAGAAATCGTGCGAAAGTAATAAAATGTCACATACGACATCGATAGGCGACATTGGAGAATAGGGTCCCAGGACGTGTCGGGTAGCTCACTACCGTACCTCGGCGATACACAGTGGCATGTATCGCAGAGGGGAGGTCGAACGCTCTCGTGGTAGTGCAGATAAGTTGAAGAACAGGGTACAGCGGCAGCAATAGTCCAGAATCCAGGCAGGGTCAATCAGCGGTATCCAAGCAGGTCCAATCCAATGTCAATCGAGTCCGTGAAGATCAAGCAAAGCAGTCAAAATATATCGGTAGGTTCAGAAACAGAGAGATAAAGCAAAAGCAAATACCGCCGCTTATCGGCCGGCAGGCACGACATTGGCGTTGACAAATAATAATATACACACACGACAGTGTCGTTTACAATTAATTATTTTCACTACCTATTTATTCCTTTATTTATTTATATATTTTCTCGTCCGTAACAGTACTTATGTATATGGATGTTCTTCAAATCATTTTCAATCAGGTACCGTCAAATACATGCACGAAAAAAAATAATATTGTTCTTTCGTATACACAAGTTCTACTGTATAAGGAAATGTTATACATATTTTTTTTTGTCTTTGCAACCCCATTGACGCCATAGACAAAACGTCTCATATTTATTTCAATGGATTTCAAATAACACCATAAAATTATTTATAGGACGAAGTGATTATTAGTATGACGCACCTTTTTGAGGCTTTTGCGCATGCACTCATTTGAAATACGTCACAAAAATATACGTTGGGTGTTGCAAGTTGCGTTAGTAAAATTTTTATGGATTCGTCCTTCGATTATAATAATATTTCAAGACATATTATTGTAGTGTGGCATTTTTATCGTTGAAATTTATTACTTTGCTATATTTAACACGTAATATTTTTTTGTTAATTTGTTTTTAAAATATAATTCACATCGTAATAGTTTTATAATTTATTATATATATGAAAATATATGCAAATTTATTGCAACTTCTTGCGTGCAATTAAACGTTGTCCACAGTTATGATATTTTCGAAGTAGACAAGCGATAATTAATATCACTCATCACTTGTGATATTAATTATCGCTTGTGATATAATCATTAAGTCATCCATCGAAACAGCGTTGCCAATGCCAATTAACCAAATTCCCCAAAAATCTAAATCGAATTTCTCGAATTGGGGAAGTACTAAGGGTCGTGTTACAAGAGTCATTTGAGAAATAAATAAGAAAAATGAAAGGTCCCTTACTGCGAGAATGCTGTAGGGTTACTCATGAAGTTGACAACAGTAAAATTAAGATCATCTTAATTGCCTTAAACAAAAAAAAGATCAGCTTCAGATTTTAGCAGTCTTTGGGACTCAATTAATTGAATAATAATATTAATTTATACAACAATTAATGACAATTAGCAGGAACAGTTTGCGTTGCTTAACCGTGTGCATTTGGAGGACACGTGCCTTGAATTCAACACGAGTTTTTAAGTGCATTAGCGCAACAAACTAGTGCCTAATTCGAGGCAGTACTTGCCTCCTAATCAACACGGAAAGATAAATACGCGCCCTGGACCTCTTTTAAGTTTTTTTTCACTTTAAAATTAATAGAAATCTAGGTAAATTCTGATTTTTTTAAAGTGCCAATTCTATACATAAAAAAAAATGCATAGTACCTATTTACGCATGTAAATGTATTAGTAGAATCGTGGTTGAGGATTGGTTTACACCATTTGAGGTTATGTTATAACAAACATCAACAAACCCGACAGTACGTATCAGTACGTATATATCTCTCGAAGTGCGTGCACGTTTGATATTTTATGGTGACCATGTGTTCTAAATTAGGAATTGTTATCATTGATGATTTTTTATTTCTAACTTATGTATTTTATTTTTAGATTAATATCGATATATAATTATTATTATAAACATGTGTTATCACCGTCTTAGTATAGAATAAGTGTCCATTATTTATTTGTATTAGTTACATAGTTATTTTTTTTTAGAATATAAAATGAATATGTCCTTGTTAAACAAGTACATCTACATCTTCCTACGTTCCCTAAAATAAGCATAAATGCTTGTGCTATAGGTGAACGAAATCGGTCGTGGCAGGATTCGAACTCGCGACCACTGGATTAATAACCCAATGCGCTAACCGCTCTGCCATCGACCCATCTAAATGATTTATGTATGTGTGTTTGCCTTAATGAACTATTATGTAAATATTTTGTATAATATAATTTATTATTTTGTAAAATAATATGTACCTAACTGTTTATTATTAAAAGGATTAATTACTTCATAATGTATTATTTTTATATTCCTAATAAAAAGTATCATATAAATATTTTGTTTAAATATTACTTTCCCAGGAGATGCCCATTAACATTTACAGAAAATACCTAATAATGTAGACCCATTAAAGCCGCATGGTACCGGGGGTAAGTATAGGTATGAGTAGATTTGAAGATATATGCATGTGCAAGTTACAACCGTTTTATATCATGAAATGATAAAAAAAATCCCATAATGTTTTTTTTCTTTTACACCATGGTCACCCTATGAGCTTTGACACTTTTAAAAAGATCAGACTTTATCTACCCACATTTTCAGTAGGAATTCAGCTCAATTTCTATTTTCTGTCATATTTTCTTTTATGAACTAACCAATATTAAACCTGGGTTTATTCTAACTCATATTATGTCCGATTCAGATTTGCCGACTAAAATTAGTTTTTATACGTCCCGAATAAAATTTTAGTCGCAAACGTCTTAAACCCGTATTCTGATTTCGTCTTAAACAATGGCCGACTAAAATGAATTCGCCCGAAAAATTTTAGTCACCGTGAATAAAAACATTTTCGGTGTTGCCGCGACACAAAAAATAATATATTCAAGACATTCGAAAATTTATTTCTTTAGCAACATTCAACAGCCTTAAAACGTCAAAACCATAGAAAAGAGATTTTATTGTCAAAACTAGTTAGTGTATTCTATGGTTAAAAACAACGTTTACCTCCAAAACCGAAACATTTCTAATTTGTACGGCGCTATTTGCTACGGATACCTAAGGATAAATCCAAAATTAGTAGTACAAAGAAGCAGATAGAGTTGATGATTAACTTCGTATCAACGAATTGTGTAATGAGAAATGGAAAGATAGTAAATTTATGAAAGTAAGTTAGATATGTCAATATAAAGTTTTGCCTTGAAATTTTATAGGTTAAATATGTCGAGCATATCTAGTGATAACTGGAAGAAAAGAGAGCCGTATTTATGACGCATCACTTGTTATTACATACATCAGGGTAATAACAAGTAACATTCCAAACTGTATCTTTCATTTGAATTCTAATTATTTTTTCATTTTCTACTCATATGACAGTCATTGCTCAAACTCGTGTTTATTATGTGTATTAGACTGACGGGTTCTTTTATTAAAATGATTAAGACCATTTAATAATTCATGTAATACAATGTTGTTATTTGTTTTACAGGGAATTCTAGTGACACCAGAGTTGAAAGATTGTGGATCCAGAATACCAGAGAAATTCAGATTTGGCGATCTCTAACAATCCAGAGTTTAATGATGTTTCTCTATCAAGGGACTGAATAATTTTTTTCACTAATTATTGTATTTTTTTTGGTGTTTTGATATAGTATAATAACCTTTTTGCATATAATTATTATTTGAATGTAAATAGCTACCTGTTCAGATTTTATTATAGTTACATATAGATCTGTAAAATAAAATGTTTTAAATAGATACATTAGTTATGTGAAAAAGAGAATCTGCCTTGCCAAAAAACTTTTATGCAGTTTGGCGGAAAATATTATTGTAATTCTTTTTTATAATATACAGAATTAATGAAAAAAAAAAATATAAATAAATATATATTATTTTTATAACAATTTACATACTTGTTTTATTTTTCCTTGTCATTCTGTCTACTGCTTAAAAGGTTCTACAAATTAGATACAACAAATTTAATACACATATATTTATATTACGATTATTTATTTTATACATACATACAAAATGTGACAAATTTAATATAAGTAAATATATATATTATGATTTTTTTTTAAAGTGATGTGTCTTCTTATTAAATAACTTCTAGTCCTTGCAACGTGGAAAAAATTGTAAGTATCATCATAAGTAAGTCTGTCGCTATTGCCAATATCTATTTCAATAATGTCTTCATCTGCAATGAACATAATTTATTTATTTATAGTATACAAATTATTATTCTAACTAAGAATTCCTGTTTTTAGTATCCTGTCGGTTCATCTGGGGCATTATTACCCATAATAATAATAATTTAATCCAGTCACATAAGATTTGAAATGAACATAATGGTTTATATAATAACCTAACCTCAAATGACAGACAACTTGTATGTGAGATTTTGACTGAAGCCCCAAACTTTAGTAGAACATTGAATATAAATTTTGCTACTTGTAAGAATACGTTATATTAAAATTGATGAAGAATGACCATTCTTGGTAGATTTTCATTATTATGATAGATATATAATTTGTAAGTAAGTTTTTTGACAAGTGGAATATTGAACAATTACTTTTAAAAATTCGTGTCACATCATTAGTTAAAAGCTACAAAAACCAATAACATTTACTTTACCTTCTTTATCCATTATCTAGGCAAAGATAGTAAAATTCCATTATTTGTGTGGTCTCTTAAAATATCAACGAAATTCAAGTTACTTGTACCTATAAATACGTGATGATTATTGTTTGTCATAAATTTGTACAATTAAAAAGTTACCATGTTTATTTTTCTTTAGACATGAGTAAAAAAATACTCCACTTAAAACGATTTCACAAAATAATTGTTGATAATAATTGAATAAAGTAAAAACAAACAAATAATGGAGCCCTTATCCAGCGTACGAAATTGTAGACGGATGTCAAACGACCCGCATAAAATTAAGTCATATTTTAAAAGATCGAACGTCTAAGATGCGATTAAGAATACGAAAACGTCCAAATCAACGGGAAACCGTGGATAAAAGGATTTTATACGCGCGGTGTGACGTCATGAGATAAAATTAGAGAATATGAATACCAATTTAATCCCGTATAAATTTGGTCAACTTTTTGACATTTCTCATATACTAAAATTCCGTATAAAATTTTTAGTCGAATCTGAATTGGGCCTATTATGAGTTCTAAACCTTAAGGTATTTAAATACCGTCAACATCAACAATAGGTACATGTAAAAATATTCTTTTTTTTTCTTTAAAGAACGAATATGTTCGATTCATGTTCATTTACACATCCTAATATATATTCCCAAATTTAAGCATATGCTTGTGCTTTAGGTTAACAGTGTCAGGCAAGCACCCTCTCTCTCTCCTGTACCTATTTACTGATAAGAGATATTCGTACCAGGAATGCAGTTTTTCTGGTATATTACTTCAATATAAATATTATTTAGGATGGTTCAACCATGCGAACAAAATTCTGAAAGAAGGAAATCTAAGAAACCTGAAAAAAAGACGAACATGTAGTAATGATGCATGAATATTGATGACGCGATGTATGTGTTTCAGGATATAAAAATATGGTGTTTGGTTTTCTCTGCCTATCCCGTTAGGGACATGCATGAGTTGATGTATGAGAATAACAGACTAACATGCTGAGATAATGTATGAATGTTAATAAGGCGATTAATGCATGCCAGGATAGAAAAAAAAGTGGCGTTCATTTCTCTCTGCCTACCCCGTTAGGGAAATGTCGTGATGCTATGTATTTATTGAAAATTAAATTCTTTAGTTAATGTGTTAAAATTTTCGGAATTGTAGTAGCTAAATACAAAAAAATGTAAATAAAAGACTTACAATAACGATTATGACTTTATCCAGACGAAACAATAAAAAAAAATGCAGATTTATTTATTTATTTAGATAATATATAATATTTTTTAGAAAAATCTCCGCAACGGGACCATATAAATTATGAACATATTTTTTTCCAGATGTAAAGGGCGTTTTGGTGATTATGGTAGTAGGTTAAGAGGCTATAGTAGGCTATACATTATATTTTGAAAATAATTTCCCTAATACCCTCAAAAGATACGTCTTTGAAATAAGAAACAGTTTGTATGTACATCTTTAATCTATTGCATGATTTTTTTGAATTTTGAATTTGTTTAATACTTTTCTTGTAAAATTAGTTTTAGTAAAACCCTTTTTTATTTTTTTATTGTAAGTAACTAAAAAACTACAAGGCCTATGAAGTATATTTTTACTTTATTCGATAGAGAATATGAAAATCTACCGGCTGAATTTTTTATTATTATAATATTACAATAACTCTTCTTGCTATTTAAAAAAAACCTCTAAATTTCACCATTTTTGCACGGTAAAATGTTGTATATCACATATCAGGTGATATACAATATTTTCTCGTGTTTCATACATTAGAAGCTAATTTAGTGTGCATTTTTGCGTACATCCGTATATCCAGGGTATACTAGGGCCTTAAGTCAATTTTGCTAAAATAATCACTTAATGACTTCTTCCAGTAAGCAGACGATTTGTCTCTTTGCTCGACAAAATACTATGCAATGCATTAAACAAATTCAAATTTCAAATAACTCACGCAGAAAGATGTTTAAATAATTTCTAAGACGTATCTTTTGAGGGTGCCTACTGGAGAAAAGATTTCCAAAATTTCTATTTAATCTACTATAGACTCGTTAATATTGAGTATCAGTATTGAACATACAGAGTAGAGTAGAGCAGACATATTGGTATTTCCGTTTGTTCGACCGATCGGGCATTCCTCAGTGAGTCAGAAGTTACGCAGCGGTATATTATTATCTATCTATAGAAGATGCTGTAGTATAGTATAGTTTGGTATAAGCGTGTGGTGCTGGTGGTAGTAAAAGCAGTCAGGTCTAACCGAGATGGCACCCGGTGAATCATTCCTAATAGCTTTACCTAAATGCACGCTTGGTAAACACCAGCTGGCTACGTCCGTCAATATATTATGTTTATTAATTTGTAAATCGTATATTTCGTCGGGAGACAATGATATTTTTATGACAAATTAAAAAAAAAAGATTCCTATTTTCAAGACCAACAAAAATTGACATTCATAATGTGCGGTGAACCTCATTGCTGAACTATGCGTTATGTTATTTTGCCTGTTGTATTTTCTATTATACTCGGCTCAATGATAATGGAACCACTATTCTAAGGCGGTGAATCACAGCAACTTGCCGTTACAATTGATGGTTGATGTCCTATAAAATATATATCACAGCATTGTTTTCTTAGATGGGGTGGAGCCACCGATGCTTAGTAAAATTTGCAACCAGTAAAATTTTGCAATTTGACCGTGACATTTATAGTTGCCAGTATCGTAACTTTTTTAATGTTGTGTTAAAATTAACATACATACATCATCGCAGTTGTGGGAAAATAATAATAGAAAATAGTGGAAGGACTATTCTACGGTGGTGATTCATAATGTAATTTTGTGGAGGTAAAAACACAATTAATTATGATATTATATTGAAGGTTGTCAAACTCTCGACTACCTCAATCCATACTATGTAACATTATATTTATTGGGTACGTAGGTATTTATTAATGATTCATCTTTTATTTATCTTAACAGGTCATCCTGTCATTAGTTAGACGTTCTGCTCAAGTGCACCAGACAGAGACAAGTGCAACACAAGGAGTGCTAAACTTGTTCAATGTTCTTTTATTAATTACAACGAAGATATTCAAGATATAATTTTTTCACTTCTCGTAAACAAGCCAATTTTATTAAGGTTAGTGATGAGCAAATGCAAGACCATGACCAAGTACGTGGTGGTCTTGGTCTTGCATTTACTGATGTAGTCTTGATCTTGCGAAATCAATCGAGTCTTGATCTTGTATAATCGGTCGAGTCTAGGTCTTGATCTTGCATAATCGGCCGAGTCTTGGTCTTGGTCTTGCATAATCGATGGAATCTTGGTCTTTGATACTACATTATAAATCGTGTTTTGGTCGTGGTCTTGCATAATCGATCGAATCTTGTTCTTGGTCTTGCATACCCTGTATTAGTTTTGCATACCCAGTCTTGGTCTTGCATACCCATTCTTGATCTCATAATCGATCGAATCTTGTTCTTGACTTTGCATACCCAGTCTTGGTCTTGCATACCCAGTCTAGGTCTCATAATCGATCGAATCTTGTTCTTGGTCTTGCATACCCTGTATTAGTCTTGCATACCCAGTCTTGATCTCACAATCGATCGAATCTTGTTCGTGGTCTTACATACCCTGTATTAGTCTTGCATACCTAGTCTTGGTCTTGCATACCCAGTCTTGGTCTCATAATCGATCGAATCTTGTTCTTGGTCTTGCATACCCTGTATTAGTCTTGCATACCCAGTCTTGATCTCATAATCGATCGAATCTTGTTCGTGGTCTTGCATACCCTGTATTAGTCTTGCATACCTAGTCTTGGTCTTGCATACCCAGTCTTGGTCTCATAATCGATCGAATCTTGTTCTTGGTCTTGCATACCCTGTATTAGTCTTGCATACCCAGTCTTGATCTCATAATCGATCGAATCTTGTTCGTGGTCTTGCATACCCTGTATTAGTCTTGCATACCTAGTCTTGGTCTTGCATACCCAGTCTTGGTCTCATAATCGATCGAATCTTGTTCTTGGTCTTGCATACCCTGTATTAGTCTTGCATACCCTGTATTAGTCTTGCATACCTAGTCTTGGTCTTGCATACCCAGTCTTGGTCTCATAATCGATCGAATCTTGTTCTTGGTCTTGCATACCCTGTATTAGTCTTGCATACCCAGTCTTGGTCTTGCATACCTAGTCTTGATCTCATAATCGATCAAATCTTGTTCTTGACTTTGCATACCCAGTCTTGGTCTTTTACAAAAAAATATTTTTAATTTTTATTTTAAAATTCAATAATTTTAATGAAATATGACAAAAACATCAATTTATGTCGATAGTACGTAGCTAATTGCATACTTTTTAAGTATGTACCTATAAGTTTTTTAAAGATTCTTTCAAAGCCTGGCCTTGGTCTGGCATCGGCACACGCGGTCTTTGTCTCGCAAGTTTCGCAAGACCAAGACTGCAAACATTGTAAGATTTTTGCTCATCACTAATTTATGTATATCAACACATCCTTGCACACTGAGCAAGTGGCGAGGTAATTGCCAAAACGGCAATTTCTCACAACATACCGGTGTTTTCCAGCCAGAGAAGCGTGATTTGGGTGAAAAATTTATTGAAATAAATTTCTCTTCTGCCGGGAATCGATCCCTGGAGAGGAAGGGGTAAATAAAACATTGGAACAACATTGACAAATTTAAAGACCAGATGACTCGGTATTTTGTATTTAGACGTTGTATGAATGTGAGTGAGGCGATGAATAATAAATAATACTAAACTTTTACGATTTTTTATAGAAGTAGCACATTTTCTTATATAACAATTTACTACATAATGTGTAGTACGAATTTATACCTTTTGTCCGAAGGGAAATTCTTCCAGTCAATCACACTAGTAAATATAAAATAAGAAGTAGGTAAGTTAAAAAAATATAAATATATTACAAGTTAAAATAATTATGCACATATGTGTTGTGCTCCCTTTTATAAGGCAATGCACACCCGCACACCTGCTGGTTATTCGCTGGTTACCCCACATTGTGGGATATGCCGTGATGGTATGAATGAATGAAAAAATAATGAAGAAGACATAACACCATAAACATAAAATTATTCAACAATTTTCAAAAAAAAAACTTGTCGAAATAGTATTTTTATAAATAGGTCGAAATAGTATTTTTATGAATAGGTTGAAATAGTATGTTTATAAATAGGTCGAAATATGTAGTATTTTCAAATAGGGCGAAATAGTATTTTTATAAATAGGTCGAAATAGTATGTTTATTAATAGGTCGAAATATGTAGTATTTTTTTAAATAGGGCGAAATAGTATGTTTATAAATAGGTCGGAATAGTACTTTTATAAATAGGTCGAAATTGTATGTTAATTAATATGTCGAAATATTATTTTTATAAATAGATCGAAATAGTGTATTTATAAATGGGTCGAAATAGTACTTTTATAAATAGGTCGAAATCGTCCAAATGAACACGGAAAATGGTGGCAGAGAGGTTACAGTAATTGAGTGGTCACGGCATTTTATTCCTACCAACAAGATTTAATGATTTAACATATTATACTATGGCAATATATAAAAGAAAAAAAAAACGGTTCGAAAAAAAAAATGCATAGTTATGAAAGGAAAATAAAAGAATACAGAAAAGACGAAGAAATCAGGTATTATCGAATAGATATTTTTGCTAATGTAAGTCCCTACCTAATTGTTTTACAAGAGCAAAGACAGAAGTGTATGGCATTCAACTCTCTCTGCCAAAAGAGATACATGGCGTTATGGTATGTAGGGTTGGGACACATTTCGAATTTAAAAACTAGATATTACATAAATATTGATTTTGTATAGGAAGATGATGAAAACACAATCACTGTTTAGTCGATTGGAATGGAGTATTATTATCATAAAAACAAAATCCTACAAATAAAATAAAATGAAACAAATAATATTTAAATATTTAACTACTATTTGTTATCTAATAAACCTGTATTGTGTTATCTAAAGCTCCTGTTACTGCACAGGTTGATTAGACGTCCATTTTGCATTTATCTCTACATCCGGTAATGTTGCCAACGTGATAAAACTAGGTATGAGATATCTAATTGATATTATTTGCTGGACGGAAACATAATTATCATTATTTTTTTTTCAAAATATTTTTAACAATGGTTAAGAGGGAAAATCATAATTAATTAATTGATAATGGTTAGCGTTTATTTTGCACGAAATAAAAACCCGTAGATATTCAAAGTTACCGGTGATAAGCGATAATGTTAAGCAATTGGAAAGTTTTGCGAGTTTTTATGCCTGATTATACCATACTAGTTGCATGTAACACATGCGATCCAACTGTCGACAGCGATAGTATGTATAATTGAAGAATAAAGACCAAACCCATAAATACAAATTATTTATTATTTTATGATATTTAGTTTTCTATACAACACATGTACCTAGGTAGTCAAGATAGGATAGTATGGAGGTCAGTCTTTTTTTCCTACCCGGAATATGAAAACAGCATGATGGTATATGTATATTGTATGTTTAGAGATGAAGTATCAAACTATTAAGTCTTCTTTGATATTGTGTATAGGTGACTACCATACAAATTGTATGAAACGATGTCGTCACTAAATTCAATTTTTATAAAAATTGTTAAAAAAAATTTGATATGTACTGCTACAATGTCAATATTTTTTAAATAAAATTAAATTATCTAGTTGGGGTGTTTCGGCTTTTTTCGATATTTAAAAAAAAAATGGAAATAAAGGCAGTTAAACTCATAAATTTATCATAAAAAAAATACTTTTCTTAATAAAAAATGTTTGAGAAACCCTGGATTTTTTTTGAAAAAACTAATTTGAGATTTTGTATTTGTCTATGTTTATACCAATTTTCAGCGTTCTAGCTTTTATGGTTTCTGAGATATAGGGAAAAATAAAATAAAAATTCAAAAGTTGATAACCCCTGACTGAAACAAAAATTCAAAATTCCGAGTATAAAAGTTTTGTAGGCCTGTAACTGTTTATATATTCTGAAATTTTGGGCTCTGTAAATTGAGCGGATCAAATGTGATAAGGGACGGACGGACACACACACACACAGACATACACACACACACACACACACAGACACACACACACACACACACACACAGACACACACACAGACACACGAAATGTTCTACTCCGAATTCTGAGTAAATCCGTGTATGGAACATATATGCTGCGAAGCCTCTAAGTTGGTGTTTTTTGACTTCAAAGTTGGAAAAGCCGTGAAAAAAGTAGACCTCTCCATACAATTCTCGCGTATTCTGGCTTGATACATTGTCGATATGTTAAGAGAACAAAGTTCTCCTGAACAAATCGACAGTTGGATTATCTCTTAAACGTGTCAATGAAAAAAGATAGTAAAACTATTCGAATAATGGGATGAAATATAAAAAGGAGAAAAATTTTAGAATATTTACGTTAATGTGTTTTGATTTGTTTTCTTGTTTGTAATAATTTGTTTTTTTTCCCTGTCGGGAGTCACCTTAAGAAGAGAATGGTAGTTCTTGAAACTAATGTAGATTTTTAAAAGATATTTTCAAATAAATTTTCATAACGTCAACGCCTCTTCCTTAGAATATCTGTCAATATTGTCGGCCTTAGTGGCTTAGTTGATTAGGTATCTGACTGCCTTTACTACCTTTCCGTGTTGATTAGGAGGCATGTACTGCCTCGAATTAGGCACTAGTTTATTGCGCTAATGCACTTGAAAACTCGTGTTGAATTCAAGGCACGTGCCCTCCAAATGTACACGGCTTAGCAACGCTAATTGTTCCTGCTAATTGGCGTTGACGTTGTGGAAATTTAATTTGAAATATCTTTTAAAAATCTACATTAGTTTCAAGAACTACCATTCTCTTCTTAAGGATTGATTGATTGATTGATTGATTGATAGATTTCTATTGAATGTTCTATTTTAATAGTTGTAATTATTATAAAAGTACAAAACTTTTACAAAAGTAATTGTCATAAAATAATTTGTTGTGAGGCACCGACATAGAATAGTGCTTCTACTTTTTTATATTATTATTTTCGACTTTCCCGTAAGAGCCGGATAATAGAAAATACAACAGGCGGCAAGAACATCTCACATAGTTCAGCAATGAGGTTCCCCATCACACATTCTGAATGTAGTGCTTTTAGGTTAGATGAGACTGGTGTGTGGGCATACACGTATTTTTCGTGCTTCCTTTTTTTTATTATTAAACTAATCAATACAAATTTACATATAAATTACAATTAAAAGGGTATAAATGAAAACACTAATTTGTTTAAGTTTCAATATTTAATTTAAAACTGGCACTGACCGGTATCGATCTGTTGAAGATCATCATCAGAGTGCACGAAAATGAATGTGAACAGAGTATAAATATAATTTAAATATTGGTACACAACCTTTTTTTCGAAGTAGAGAGAATAAATGATATCAACATTACTAAACTTTATATTCATCACACATATTTACCATACTGTTTTGTTTGCCAGTTTTCTTCATCAGTTCTTTCTGGCAATACTAATCGAACTAATAGGACTTTACAAAAAAGGTTGTGTACCAATATTTAAATTACATTTATACTCCGTTCAAATTCATTTTCGTGCACTCTGGCGATGATCTTCAACAGATCGATACCGGTCAGTGCCAGTTTTAAATTAAATAGTGATACTTAAACAAATTAGTGTTTTCATTTATATCTAGTATAATGGAGTTTCACCACGAATTATCCGTCGACAAAATTAACAAGTTAAAATTTACAAGTTCCATGATATGATTCATAATAACCCTCTTTAATTGAGATAAAATCTCGTGTTAAAAGAGGAGAGTGTGTATTTTGTATTGATGCATTCGCCAAAACATTAGGTACACATCTACTAAAACATTAGGTACACATCTACTAAAACATTAGGTACACATCTACTAAAACATTAGGTACACATCTACTAAAACATTAGGTACACATCTACTAAAACATTAGGTACACATCTACTAAAACATTAGGTACACATCTACTAAAACATTAGGTACACATCTACTAAAACATTAGGTACACATCTACTAAAACATTAGGTACACATCTACTAAAACATTAGGTACACATCTACTAAAACATTAGGTACACATCTACTAAAACATTAGGTACACATCTACTAAAACATTAGGTACACATCTACTAAAACATTAGGTACACATCTACTAAAACATTAGGTACACATCTACTAAAACATTAGGTACACATCTACTAAAACATTAGGTACACATCTACTAAAACATTAGGTACACATCTACTAAAACATTAGGTACACATCTACTAAAACATTAGGTACACATCTACTAAAACATTAGGTACACATCTACTAAAACATTAGGTACACATCTACTAAAACATTAGGTACACATCTACTAAAACATTAGGTACACATCTACTAAAACATTAGGTACACATCTACTAAAACATTAGGTACACATCTACTAAAACATTAGGTACACATCTACTAAAACATTAGGTACACATCTACTAAAACATTAGGTACACATCTACTAAAACATTAGGTACACATCTACTAAAAAATAAGAAGCTATAAAAAAACAAGGATGAAATGAACAAAATTAAATCAGTACAATTTTTTGATTTTATTCTTAAACATATTATATTTTTTTTCGAGTCTTAGGTCCGAATGCAGAGTCCTACCTGAATACTAAATTCTAAATACTAACATTGTTTTCATTGCACAGTCGCTCACTTAAGTTAAGAGATCACGTGGCTTCCTAACTGATGGATGCTACGACGTTTTTCTATGAGAATTGCATTGCAGAAACATATCTAAATACTTAGCGCATGCGCGTCGACGTAAACTAACATTTGCAAACTGTCAAAAAGTAAGGTAGATCGCGAGGAACCTTACGAGTGGTTTAATACTAAAAATACGAGATGTTTTCGATGGATGATGGTTTTAGTGACTTTGTTGAGTATGTATTTGGTAATTTTGTAAAATCAAATACCAAACATTCACTGGAATTTCAGAAAAATCGTGATATCGAGCTGTCGGTGTGAAGTTGGTTACATATGTTTGTGTTGCTATATAGCAAACAAACATTTTAAACGTCAAACGTCAGAAAAGAGATTGATAGCTTTCTAAGCCCATAGAAAGCTATCTATCTCTCTTCTTCAAGTACAATAATGTGAAATTCTACGCCATCGACCTTAAGTTTGGAGTAGTATTTAGTATTTAGTTAGGGATGTCTCTGCATCGCAATTGTTAATTTAAGAATACTTAATACTCCAATATTTAAGAGTTAGTATTTAGGAACCTAGGACTCTGCATTCGGGTCCTAGTGTCCAAGGTCCACGGCTTCCAATGTTTCTCAACGTGTCAATATTCCGACGAGATTCTACAAGACGTTCGAGGGATATTTTTAGACTTGTTGAACATGCGGACATTGCAGCCACGAAGAGGCAGTTTAGGTGCTATCAAAACTTTGATTCGGAAAAAAAACGCTGTACTCTCTTATCTTCATTTAAGTAAAAGGCTAGCCAACTGCGTCTTTATAATTAGCTATCTCTGGCACTTGTGCAGTGTCTGTAAGGTTTTAGAGCTCTCCGTGCTCTCCTTAAGTTCTACATGAGTTTTGCAAGGGGCTGTTATTATTCCCCATAAGCTGAATGGGTGGCGGTTGATGAAAAACAGGGCCCCCAATGGGTTTGAGACGACCCTGCAGATAACAGTGCCAAATTAATTTACTTTTTGTTTAACGAACGAGTTTGCCAACCATTGCACTATACCTAAATATGTAAACAAGTATAAAGTTATCAGAATGGTAATGAAATAGTATATTATTTATTCATATTATATATTGATTTGTTTTGTGTAGGTAAATAAATCGCTAAAATATTTTTGTACGTAATACAAACATATTTAGGTAATAGATAACAAATAAATTAATTAATATTATAACATTAATTTTCCATTACTGTTTTTTTCACGACTGCTCGACATTATAATATTGATAGTTGATAAGGAATTAAATTACTTGAGTTTTATAAATATTGATAATTTAATATGAAATTTTAATTATCATGAATATTTGCTCGTAAATGTTTTTGTGTACAGCGTGACATGGTTGGAAAAACACATATATTTAATGTTTCTCTTATAATTATTATTAATGAAACTTATGGGATATCGGACAGTTTCATTTAAAATAAACATTGAAACTAAAACTTTTGTTAAACTTTTTAACATCTCAATAGAGACGAAGTTGAAATATTAAAGAAGAAACAGGAACTCAAGGCACCATTATTTTCAAACGAATTGTTTCACATTATTCAAATAATATATAGAATTAAAAAAAATACATTGATAAGAGAACTCAATAATTAGGCAACTTGATGAACGTTGCGCAAGCACATAAAGCGATCACGTAAACCAGCCGATGACAGGCCGTAAGCCCTTTAGGTGCCTTGAGTTCCTGGTTCTTCTATAATATCCCAGCTTCGTCTCTATTGTGATATAAAAAATTTGTCAATAAAAAATTGAAACTAAAACTTTTGTATGAGTTATATGTCCATCGTAAAAACAAAATAATGCTCGAATATATTTTTAATTACATATACGCAAAAACATTGGATTTTTTTTTCCTGTCGGTAGTCAAATAATATTTTTACTAACAAACTTTTTAACAAATATATAGAACTTTAAAAAAATATAACATTAATAAGGGAACTCAATAATAAGGCATAATTGGTGAACGTTGCGCAGGCGCATAAAGTGATCACGTAAACCAGCCGATGACAGGCCGTAAGCCCTGTAGGTGCCTTGAGTTCCTGGTTCTTCTACAATATCCCAACTTCGTCTCTATTGAGATGTTAAAATGTTTGTCAGTAAAAATAACAATGTTTAGATCATCAGGACCGAATTAAAATAGTTATGGTCGAATTAAGATAAATATACCAACAGTTATACTTACACTGTCTTCAAGACCGTAGCCAGAAAATAATTTCGGGGGGGGTTTAGCTTAGTGGAACAGTAGAAACAAGTCTCCCCACGAGCGTATCCCCGAGCGAGTACCAGCATAAAGCACAGTCATACATAAAAATAAAATAGGTAGGGAAATTTGTTTGTAGTGATTTTAACTATTATGTTTTGTATAACAACAGGGTGAAATGGGTGCACCGTATATAACTGCAGTCTCATTGTTACTTATAAAGAAATATCCCCCCCCCTGGCTACGGCCTTGACTGTCTTATTTATTATTTCCTGATGTTATGGTTCAACGTCTGAATAGTACCTAACAACTAACAAAACAATTTATTCCAAGTTAAAAATTCTTACAAATAATAAAGTTTTATTACTGTTGTTTATTGTTGTCTTTGAACTTCAAAGTAGTCAACAAAACGAGTTTGGAAAAAAAACATCTGTTTTCTGCACTGACTTCACTGCAATTGAAATGCTAATTTAAACAAATAATAAAAGTGTGAATACTTGATATGAATAGAATAAGTATTACTTATTTAGGGAAAACAGTACTCTTTTAGCAGTGTATTTGGACTACCACAATGATACAGTCGAATCCATTAATCCTCATTTTATCATGGACTACCAAAATGTTATTATCGAACCATCAATCCTTTTTATCATGGACTACCGCAATGTTATCGTCGAATCCAATAATCCTTATTTTATCATGGACTACCACAGTGTTACAGTCGAATCCAATAATCCTTATTTTATCATGGACTCCTTATTTTACCATGGACTCCTTTTTTATCATGGACTACCACAATGTTACAGTCGAATCCATTAATCCTTATTTTATCATGGACTTCCACAATGTTACAGTCGAATGCATTAATCCTTATTTCATCATGGACTCCTTATTTTATCATGGACTCCTTATTTTATCATGGACTCCTTTTTTTATCATGGACTACCACAATGTTACAGTCGAATCCATTAATCCTTATTTTATCATGGACTACCACAATGTTACAGTCGAATGCATTAATCCTTATTTTATCATGGACTACCACAATGTTACAGTCGAATGCATTAATCCTTATTTTATCATGGACTACCACAATGATACAGTCTAATCCATTAATCCTTATTTTATCATGGACTAACACAATGTTGCTCTCAAATCCATCAACCCTTTTTTATCATGGACTGCCACATTGTAACTGTTGAATCCATTGATCCTTATTTTATCATGGACTAACACAATATTACTGTCAAATCCAACAATCCATGTTTTATCATGGACTAACACAATATTACTGTCAAATCCAACAATCCATGTTTTATCATGGACTAACACAATATTACTGTCAAATCCAACAATCCATGTTTTATCATGGACTAACACAATATTACTGTCAAATCCAACAATCCATGTTTTATCATGGACTAACACAATATTACTGTCAAATCCAACAATCCATGTTTTATCATGGACTAACACAATATTACTGTCAAATCCAACAATCCATGTTTTATCATGGACTAACACAATATTACTGTCAAATCCAACAATCCATGTTTTATCATGGACTAACACAATATTACTGTCAAATCCAACAATCCATGTTTTATCATGGACCGCATTGTAACTGTCGAATCCATTAATCCTTATTTTATCATGGTCTACCGCAATGTTACTGTAGAATCCATTAATCTTCATTTTATTTTGTTTTTTGTTTCTTGTGTAACTAACAGTTAATATTTCGTATTAATTTAACACTCAACCAATAACAAGTTGCAACATTCTGGAAAAATATGACATTTGTTGACAACACAGTTGAAAACTATGTCTCTACCGGGAATCAAACCCGGGAATATTTATTTGATATTTAATTATTTGAAGTAGATAATAAACTTTGTTTTTTCAAAATTCTCGTGAATTTTCTGTTAATTTAATATTAATCATATTTTTAACATATAATCAAAAATAACTATTGTAATCATTCAATTTGCGAATTCCCTTATTCAAAAAAGTATTAAACTAGAGAAACTAGGGTTTGCGGCAAGGGCACACTTCCTGAAAAAAGAACAGATTTCCAAAACCTACTATAGAAGACACTAGACAAGGAATACCATAGATATTAGAAATGGTGATAGATAAATTTTTGGAAGTGAGAAATTATTCCAGTGGGTAAACTATGCCAGCACTCACATCCCATAAATATTAAGTAGGTAAGTACAGTATATCGTCAACAATATGGCGACCCAATTTCTTCATTTCCGTTGGTCAAATAACTCAGAAACTCTTCATTTATTAAAAGGGCGTATCAAGAATCGAACGAAACATCAAACATAACAACGTAACTTTGAAAGCCTTTCACGCCAAACTAATCAATAGTGAAAATACGTATTAGAGTGCTTTTACTCTAACATACTTAATAATTTCTTTAGTCCAGGCGAAAATATTATCTAAAACTCAATGACAAAACGACCTAAGCGAGGCATAGCTGTCAAGCGACATGAAATCCTAACGTATTTCAAGTCTAATGTTCAACACTCTTCAATAGGAATAGGAATTCTAATGTTGAAACAATATTATATTAAGCTAACAACACTGTTTGAAATATAGGTAATGGAAAATTTTATTCAAATTTACTAGTCGGTGTTTGTTGTAATAGTTAAAAAGAATTTTAATTTAAATTTGCATTTCAATTGATAATAATAGTTTTGTAATAAATATCTGATCTCGTAATAAAACATGCGCCACGCCGATTATAATTCTACCGCCAAAACTTTACAGTTTTGACGTTTCGCTTCTTTCCCGCCAAACGAGAGTTGTCTTCCATGTTCAAACGTCGTAAGCGCCATCGCAGCCGCCTTGCCGATCGGCGTTTTCGCTATTCGGTCACGTTCAAAGTCCCGCCCCCGCGCTGTGATTGGTCGAGAGTTTCTCTGGGTTTTTCCCGCTGAATTCTCGGAAATCGAACGAACCGGTTTTCATATGCCGTACGCGAGTGTCATCTCGAGACAAGGCCATTCCGAGAGATAAAACAAAGCTGATAATATCCTAGATTCTCATAAAAAGAACAAATTATTTGTTGGAACTGTTCTGTTGTTAGATAGCGTCGACTGTCTCTTTTAATGTTTACCGCTTTTACCGTAGTATGCGCCTATCACAACGCATGAGATATCGCATTTTCAATAGAGTGCGAAATTAGGTTATTAACACTAACATTTGTATAGATTCCAAATGTTGCTATTGCAGTTGAGTATGTTCCAAGAAGGCACAACATAAAAAAAGTAATTGTGAATCGCTTGAATAATAACGAAGGCGGGTCGTGTGTGGATAATTTTATGTTGGAGTCAATTTTCTTGTGAATTTTAAACAATTTCGTGAATAGGTGCAAACGATTTTTTTGTCTAAAAATTGCGCAATATTCAGATTAGATGATGAAATTTACGTATATAGAATACGTAAATCTTGAAGTTTCATGTATCATTTTTAAAACTAGTTGCATATAATTAAAACTAGTTGCATATAATTGTGATATAATACATGAGATCCAACTGTTGATAGCGATAGTATGTATAGTTGAAGAAGGAGGGAAGGAAGGAAAGATCGAAGAAATGAAGGAAGGAAAGATAGAAGTACGTAAATAATAAAAATGTGTGTGGGGATACACGCATGTGCCACGCTTTATTTTATTAGGTTATGCGTATCCGCAAACCTGCAGCTGGTTACCCTACATGGTGGGAATAACGAAGTTTTTATTATTTATATGTAGATGATTTTTTTTTCGTTAACTTTACCGTTCATTAATGCATAAATAAGTAAATAATTAAACAAACTAGTAAATACATAAATAAACTAGCAAATCTACAAATAAACTTTACATAGTAAATAAATAAATAAATATATTTTCCTTGGGTTATCTCTATTGTATCCTGACCATTGATCCGTTAGTTCATTCCGTTAGAACGTTCGAAACTTCAGCCACATAGAATAAGTAGGTACCAAACTATAAACCCATAAAAAACAAATTATTGAATATTTTGAGATATTTTGTTTTCTATACAACACATTTAGGTATGTCAAGATAGGACAGTATGGAGGTCAGTCCTTTTCTCCTACCCAGAATATGAAAACAGCATGATGGTTTGTAGGTATGTATGTTAGGAGATTAAGTATCAAACTATTAAGTCTTCTTACATATTGTGTATAGGCGACTGCCATACAAATTGTATGAAGCGATATCGTCACTTAATTCAATTTTTATAAAAATTGTTTAAAAAAATTTAAGACGTATTACCTACTTAATATTTTTTATAGAAAATTATATTATGAAGTTGGGGTGTTTCGGCTTTTTTCGATACTTTTAAAAACTTTGGAAATATAGGCAGTTAAACACATAAATTTATCTTAAAAAAAATATTTTTCTTAATAAACGAACTTTTTTGAAAAAAAATAAATTTGAGATTTCGTATTTGTTTATATTTTTACCAACTTGCAGCGTTTTAGCTTTTGTGGTTTCTGAGATATATGGAAAAAATAAAGTGAAAATTCAAAAGTTGATAACCCCTGCCTGAAAGAGAAATTTAAAATTCTGAGTTTAAAAGTTTTGTAGGCCTATAACTATTTATATAATCTGTAATTTTGGGCTCTGTAAATTGAGCATATCAAAAGTTATAAGGGGGGGATGAACACACAAAAAACACACAAAATGTTCTACTTCAAATTCTGAATTCATCCATATAATAAAGAATATAATATTATATATTATATTGTAGCGGGTGCAACCAGCCGAGTTGACCACCCACTTCAAGGAGTAGGGGGACGTCAGCCGGCTATTTAAGGCCATGCACATCACGTCCCGATCGTTCAGTTTAACCAAGGCCAGCGGTAGGCAGTCACTCTGCCCGACTCACATTTCAATTCCGCGCATTCAGCGATCTATATTATATAAATTATTTAATAGTCCATTATTGAAGTATATACCAACCTTGAATTATAATAAGAGTCAAACTATCAAATAAATACGTAAAACTATATCCTCTATCCTCTATCATATCCTCTAAGTTGGTGTTTTGGCATGCAAAAAGTCCACTACACCATACAAAATGTTCCTTCATACACGCGTTTGACTTTAAACTGCCAGATGGAATATGTTATGTACATACAATCTCTTCATGTTCCTAACGGGCTAGGCAAAGAGAACCGAGCGCCATAAGCCTCTATTTTTGCACACATTAACAGACTACCTTTACATCCATACACGCTCGTCGATTGTTAAAGCTTCTTTCAAAATATCATTTACATAGTCATGCTGCCATTCGTTTTTCGGGCGGCCTCTATTATTATATTTTTTGTATATTTTTTGGTCAGTTGTTAAACGTTGATTCTTTCAATATGCACAAACCAGCTTGGGAGATTCATTTTAATTTTACTAGTAATATCTTTATTTGTACTGCATTCTCTCCTTATGTCAAATGGTTATTATAATTTAATAAAAATAAACTAATTATTCTTTTGAAAAACTGTTGTTTGACAGGAATTGAACCTGAGACTTTTGGCTTTGAATCATATATTTTACTAACAGAGTCATAAATGACGATGATTTATAAAGCACGTTAGTATTTTTGTTTGACGATGGCGCATGCATATTATATTTAGGTGTCTAGGTGGCATTAAAATTTAAATAATGTAGGATGCAGTGGAAAAGTTGATAGTCATATGACAATAATTGTGCCCAGAGGGTTCAATACCCAGCAGGTAATTAATTTATTTTAAACTAGGTATTTCAAGAAGTAATTGGTTCTCTGTGCCGGAAACATTAATTAGTTGAAATATGTACCTATTTGTGATTTAAATCGCCACATTTGTCATTAGAATCGCCATTTATAATTAAATTTGCAATTTGCCATTAAAAACGCCACATGTAAGAGGTGCAAGGAAATATTGATAAACAAATAGGTATGTAAATAATTTATTATATTTTAAAAATGGATATCAATGAGGACTAAAATGATACTGTACCGGCCCAACATCCTTTCAGATAAAGTGTTTTTTATCATTTTACACGTAAACTAGGTATTACTATTTTTTTTTATTATTTAATGTGTAGGTATCAATGTATTTCATATTATTTAATAGAAAAACTCTTTTATTTTAATCTATGTGAGAGGAAATGGAGATAAGGAGATATATGTGGCGGTTAAACTTGTGGTTTATTTAAATCTATAGGTAAAGTATCGACATACCTACAGAAAATGTTGATAGCATAAAATATTATTATGATTACAATATAATATAACTTAATTTTTACGTTTAAATAATAATACAACTTTATTTAGCCCCACTTTATGGCAAAAATATCGTTCCAATGGGTCACATGTTAAATTGTTGGATTATAAAATTAATATCAACGTCTATACATAGTATGCGGGTACGTATTCCAGTTGTCGCGGATTCGAATCATGTCACGACCGATAGCACAAGCAGAAATGCTTTGTTTAAGAAATGTATGAGGATGTATAGGTACCTATGTAACTAGCGGACCTGACAGACGTTGTCCTGCACGAAGGTTGGCTTCCTGTTATTAGCTGGTTTAACAAACATAAAAATACCACACGCCATCACGGCATATCCCACAGCGACAGGTGTGCGGGTGTGGATTACTAGCTTTCTCTCTTTTCTCTCTCTCTCTCTCTCTCTCTCACACACACACACACACAATGCCATGTGAGTATCTATATACCTATCTTTCAAACACAAAAAATATCGTTTTATAGTTTAGTTTTATTATGATATATAGAAAGCAATGTTGCCAGTATTCAAAATGCATATTCCGAAAATATTTATAACGATTGATATTTTTATTATTATTTTATCATATTCTTCTTCTTCTTCTCCTTTTGAATAGACCTTCAGGTCTGTTTTCCTACGAGGCCTGCTCTTCCTACGAGGTGGACTCCCAGCTATCCCTCCATCTTTTTGGCGGTCTACCGCGAGGGCGGGTTCCGTGAGGCTGATTGTGAAGCACGATATGAAGAAGTCTGGTGCTGTCCATCCTTTGGACATGACCATACCAGTCCCTCCTCCTCCTAATATATACCTTCATTATATTAATGTATAAAATTCCTTTTAATAAATCTAAACTATTCAGAGACTCGCATAGAGGGCCGGATAAATCATAGAACAATCAGGAACAAGAAGTCAGGGCGGTTGTCTTAAAAAGGGCGCTTAAAATTCTAAAATATTAATCATATTAATCAAAAATTTGCAGGTATGGCGCTCGGTTCTCCGTCTAGTACCAGCTCTTCTTTTCTGCATACTTAGGTTAGGTTTAAGTATGATGATAATAATAGCGACTCGCGTGAGCGAGTTGCATTGTAAATTGAATTATAAATTAGTATAAATAAAATTTATATGTTCTTTTAATTTTTCGCATTTAATATAAAAATTCACAGCTCATTTAACTTACTTTAAATACTACGAGATCTCAACAAATCAGAGAACCAACCGGAAACAGAATGCGGAATGGTAAATGCGGATTGTAAACTCTAGTAGGTATTAGACGCGATGTAATTTAACATAATTTCAAATTGTTCTACATTTAAGATTTTCCAAAAAAATGGGGGGGGGGGGGAGGTCGGATTCAAATATATTGGTACGGGCGCAAAAACACGTTTATCCGGCCCTGCTCGCATAAACACACATAGAAAGTTAAATCAAAATCATCAAAATCGGTTCTGCAGTTAAGGAGGAGTTCAGTGACATACACACGTGCAGAAGAATTATATAACTATATAAAGATTACTTGTTACATAGACATATTCCTTCTTATTTATTTATTTATTTATTAAGGAATACAAACAGTTACAGAATATAAATGTATAAAACTAATAGTCGACGTTTATCTGCAACCTTACAGTATTCACAATTTAGTTTGCAGAGTAACACAATAACAAATAAAAAGCCATAAATAATAAAAAAAGTAAAGAATTAATAAAGAAATAACATTAATGAAATGAAGTAGTTAAGAAATTGATTATACAAAAACATTAAGGTGCAAAAATAAACAACAATTATATAAAAACATAAAAATAGTTGAAATATTGAAATTAAAAATTAAGAAGCCATAATTCAAAAGTACAAGTGGTGTATGTGAAGGTGTATTATGTCATCGTGTGTTGTGGTGATGATTTTTGAATGTGTCGTATTTCATGTTTGAATGCTGCGTATGATTTGGAGAAGATGTGTGTGTCTGGGAAGGTTTTGTTGTATTCATTGCACATTCTGTTTATTGGTTTCCTAAATCCTGCATTTGTTTTTGAAGTTGAGGGGAGGAAGAGTAAATTATTTCGTAGGCATCTGAGTGGTGCATGTATGATAATTGCGCTAACGAGTGCTGGACAGTCAAAAGTGCTATTGATTATTTTGTATAGTGTTGTCATGTCAATTAGGGTACGTCTCTCTTTTAGTGTGCATAGATTGTAATTATTAAGTAGGTCAGTGTATGGTAGTCGGGGATTCTGTGTTCTGTACTGCATAATCTTGAGGTATTTTTTCTGGATTGATTCAATTTTGTCTGCGTATTTGTTGTAATGTGGATTCCATACTTGAGAGCAATATTCGAGTTGTGAGCGGACTAACGTATTATATAACATCAAATATGAGCTGGTTTTCTTGAATTGTTTAGTTAATCTAAGCACAAATCCCATCATTTTGTATGCTTTGTTAATTATATTTTCAACATGGATGTCAAAATGCAGTTTGCTATCAAATACAATTCCTAGATCCCGAATATTGTTGACTTTGTCAAGTGGATGAGTGTTTATGTAGTAATTATGTTCGATAATGTTTTTGTTTTTTGCAAATAAAAAAGAAAAATATATTGTTAAATTAAATATTGTTAAATTATTTTCTTTTTGTTAAAAAAGAAAATAATTTAACAATATTTACCCACGTAAGTCAAAATCGATTCCAGGAAAAACTATTTTATAAAATACACGAATTAATATACAAATAAAGAAATATACCTATACATTAACCAATTTCGTGCAGTATATTTCTTATTTTATAAAATAAATGTACGTCATCAAAAATGCACTATGACGCAGAGTCAAATAATATTGGTGAATAAATTACATAAATAAATACACCCTCATTGTAAATTCAACTATGAAAAGGATAACTTTTATTATATGTAGTCAACAAGCAAATTACGTACATTAAATGTATTTATAACTTATCTGATACGTGTTTAAATATAACAATAATTTAAAACTATTTTAACTAAGTTTAGTTTGTCGATCGACAATTCTTGATAGAACTCCATTGTACGTTAATATGTTATAAAAAATAAAAAAATACTTGGTTATAGTTCTATTGTTTTTATTAGATTATTGAACTGTTTCGTGCAAAGCACATCGTCAGAATAATGCTCTACAAGACTGAGACTAGTGGTTATATACAAAATTACATGACAGGTGTATAAAAATGTTGGTTTTTGAACAGTTAGACAGACATATACCTTCCTTTGTTGTTAAATGTTGTTAAATGCATTAAGATTAAAATTAAGCAGTTCATAATTATAACTACCAAATAGCTATGAAATAATTGGTTTTAACCACACTTAAAAGTTAACAATAAACCAATAAATACAATATTATTTACCTTTGGAATTTTACTGCTGTCGTTTTCTTTTGTTACAGACCTAATGGACACAGGGGACTACAACCAGTGACCCAACTACTTTCACTGTATTAAAACGTAGATTTGTATAGATTCATTTGCATTATATAACTTCTTTTCAACCGTTCAAAAACCAACATTTTTATACACCTGTCATGTAATTTTGTATATAACCACTAGTCTCAGTCTTGTAGAGCATTATTCTGACGATGTGCTTTGCACGAAACGCGTCAATAATCTAATAAAAACAATAGAACTATAACCAAGTATTTTTTTATTTTTTTATAACATTACAACTATTTTATTTATTATTTTATGTACCTATTCATTCCTCACTACCCCAATGGGAAAAAGTGGGGAGTCATGAATTTTTAAGTTAATTTTTTTATTGCATATCACCAACGAGTATCATGCTGAGATTGTATTCTGAAAGTTTCATCACAATGTATATATTATATGACGATCGTGGGTGCTGTGTAACTATGTGATATGTAACATGTGCTATGAACTATGTACGGCGTGTTTATTCCACCTTATTGATTTTAGATTAATGTACTTAATCGATTATTTTCAAATTTTGCAAAGTTGTCCAACTGTCGATTCGTTCATTAGAATTCAATTCTCTGAATGAATCGACAGTATTAAGCCAATATGCGTGTACTAAGGAACATTTTGTATAGCGTAGTGGACTTTTTGCATGCTAAAAACACCAACTTAGAGGCTTTGCAGCATATATGTTTCCATACATGGATTTACTCAGAATTCGGAGTAGAACATTTTATGTGAGTTTTGTGTGTGTGTGTCTGTGTGTCTGTCCCCCCCCTTATAACTTTTGATCCGCTGGATTCACAAAGCCCTAAAATTTTAGAATATATAGAAAATTTTTGGTACACAAAACTTTTATATTCAGTATTTAGAACTTTTGTTCCAGTCAGGGGTTATAAACATTTCAATTCTCATAGCATTTGTCCACATATTTCAAAAACTATAAAAGCCAGAACGCCGAAATTTTGTACAAATATAGTTTCTCGAAATGGATTTTGAAAAGCAGTTCCAGGGTTTCTCAAACTGTTTTTATTAAGAAGCAAAAAATTGGTATGACAAATTTTTGGCTTTAACTGCCTTTCTTTCCATTTTTTTTATATCGAAAAATGCCGAAACATGTAAACTAGAAAATTTAATTTTCTTTAAAAAATGCATACATTATAGTAATATATCTCAAATTTTTTTTAACAATTTTTATAAAAAAATTATTTAGTGACGATATTGCTTCATACAATTTGTATGTCAGTCGCCTATACACAATAATATATGTAGGTATGTAAGAAGACTTAATAGTTTAATACTTAAATTTCCAAACATACATACATACCATCATGCTGTTTTCATATTCTGGGTAGAAAAAAGGACTGACCTCCATACTGTCCTTTCTTGACATACATACCTACATGTGTTGTATAGAAAACAAAATATCCTAAAATATTCAATAATTTGGATTTATGGTTTTATACTTTGGTACTTATTCTTCAACTATACATACTATCGCTATCGACAGTTGGATCTCATGTGTTACATGCAATTAGTATACCTAATACTCGCTTAGACCCCCATTAGATTTTGAAAGATATCTGAATAAAACATATCAATTTTTATCAACATATCAACTATCAAATATTTTAAAGTGACCCCAAGCTCAGGAACTTTATTTTAGTTTTTTTTTCAAATTGGTAAAAAGGCACATTACTTTGTGTCATGTATTTTGATATTTTTACAATTTATTTTAATATTGAGGCAACGGCTTAGAATAGTACTTAGAGCATAAAATTGATTTATATTTTTTTTTTCACAATACTTTACAAAAATATTTGTTCTGTACTACATGTTGGTCTAATAAGTTATGATTTGAGTTGTCTGTAATATGTAATAAATTATACAAAAGGGAAAATTCAGAATTTTAATATTTGATAAAATCCAAAATAAACTTATTTAACCTCTTTTGACGTCATCTCTGACATTATGTCCTTATTGTCTATTCTCTAAATAAAAAAAGTATCTTTTTCTGCTTGGATGTCTATTATGGTTTTACCGTGAGAAAATACATATCTATACATTACAAAAGTTTGAAAAATATATGTCACTAGGATTCCGAAAGGATTTTAAAATTCATAAATGTTATACCATACCTACTAGACAAATGCAAAACAATTACATTTATATGGGAATAAAGAATAGAGAATAAAGCCTCCCAGATGAAATAAAACAGATTAATGATTTTAAAAGGTTCAAACAAACACTAAAAAAACATTTCACAGTCCAAACTGGTGTATGTAATGATGTATGTATTGATATGACCAAAATTGTTTCGAATTTTCCGTTTTCTATTGTTTTTTTTTATATTTGTTTTTTGATTTTTTTTCACAGTTGTATAACGATGTATTTATTATTGTATCTAATATCAAATGATTCCTTAATCAAGCACAAGTTTTTAATCTTTTTGATGATGTATGCAACAATTTTACCATAGTATATCATTATGTAGTTTATAAATTTATTTGTAATATTATTTAAAAAAAGGATGTTAAATATATAAATAAAAAAAATATTATTTTCCTCTTTCAATCCTTCAATAGGACCACGAAAATATTTTTTTTAAGAAATATCTCTTATAGTGATGCAAATGCAAGGTCTTGCATTTACAGATTTTCGCTACTACCACCACCATCCGCTTTGCATATGGGGACTGTAAACGTCCCCTTC
Organism: Molanna angustata; assembly: GCA_963576475.1. Taxonomy (NCBI): domain Eukaryota; kingdom Metazoa; phylum Arthropoda; class Insecta; order Trichoptera; family Molannidae; genus Molanna; species Molanna angustata. The sequence continues at coordinate 2,279,393 of OY754965.1, read as the reverse complement.
ACAGAACGCTAAGTGAGCGACAAGTAGCTTATTGAGCCCTCTAGATTGACAATCTCGGAACAATAGTGCAAAAAGAACATTCGACGAATGTGAATAATAGATTCACGCTCGTGGACTGTCGTTTAATTCAGATATTTTTAAATGAAAAACATCAGAGGTGTGACCAAGATCTCCGTAAAAAATTACTTAATGGGAATCTACCATTAGAAAAGCCTCATAGATATGACAAAAATTCTTAAAGGTTTTAAAATTGTTATTCGAGATCACAAAATCCGCATGACCAATGGGACCTTGAAGAAATCCACGGACAGTAACGAGGAGCTCCGATCTATAAGAGGACACCATTGGGTGGCAACAATCCTAAAGGATATGTTCCAAAGTTTGGTCCGGGTATTGACAGAACTGACTTGAGGAATTATGCATTTATACGTTGATATGATTAAAAATATAAAAATACTTGGTTAAAGTTCTATTATATTTATTGGATTATTGACGCGTTTCGTGCAAAGCACATCGTCAGAATAATGCTCTACAAGACTGAGACTAGTGGTTATATACAAAATTTACATGACAGGTGTATAAAAATGTTGGTTTTTGAACGGTTGAAAAGAAGTTATATAATGCAAATGAATCTATACAAATCTACGTTTTAATACAATGAAAGTAGTTGGGTCACTGGTTGTAGTCCCCTGTGTCCATTAGGTCAATTGCCCTTTAAAACAAGAATTAAAGAACACATGGCATGCATTAGATTAAAGAAAGACACCTCAAATTTTGCAGAACATATAAACGAAAACAACCACCAATTTAATAGTGACCATAATATAAATATAATACATCGGGGAATAAAAGGGAGAAAACTTGACCGACTAGAAATATTAGAAATAAACAGAGTAAAAAAGGATCCACAAAAATTACTCATCAATAAACAAATTGATTATATATATTCACCATTATTGAAACCGATGGGTTAGACAGACATATACCTTCCTTTGTTGTTAAATGCATTAAGATTAAAATTAAGCTGTTCATAATTATAACTACCAAATATCTATGAAATACATTGGTTTTAACCACACTTAAAAGATAACAATAAACCAATAAATACAATATTATTTACCTTTCGAATTTTACTGCTGTCGTTTTCTTTTGTTACAGACCTAATGGAAACAGGGTACTACAACCAGTGACCCAACTACTTTCATTGTATTAAAACGTAGATTTGTATAGATTCATTTGCATTATATAACTTCTTTTCAACCGTTCAAAAACCAACATTTTTATACACCTGTCATGTAAATTTTGTATATAACCACTAGTCTCAGTCTTGTAGAGCATTATTCTGACGATGTGCTTTGCACGAAACGCGTCAATAATCCAAAAAATACAATAGAACTTTTACCAAGTATTTTTATATTTTTATAACATATCAACGTACAATGGAGTTCTATCAAGAATTGTCGATCGACAAACTAAAGTTAGTATGCATTTATAGATGTTGTCTTCTTAATACAAGAGTGTAGGTTGTGGTGGCTCGGGCATATAAGTAAGACATCTTTGGATTATATTATGTACAACAGGGCCATGTTCTTAATATCCCAGATAGGATGTTCAGAGTCAGACCAGCTCGTGGCATGAAGTAATCAGGTAGGACATAAGAGACTACTTCTGCAATATCTCCCCAGAATATTCACAGCACGAAGCAGAGTGGCGGAGAAGAACCAAAAAGGCAGATTTCACGACCACATGCATTGGCTTAAAGTCCACGAAAGGATTAATAAAAATATAAAAGCTTCGTCTCATGATTTTCAAAGCACTTCATGGTCTCGTACTAACCTCTCTGAGATTTAAATTCTGCTTTACGCTTTCAACTAATTTTCCGGTTGGATAATTAGTTGAAATAAACGTGAAATTAGTTGAAATAGTACATACCACTAACTTCGGCGATCGTGCGTTTGCTGTAGCAGGACTAAATGCATGGTATAAGCTCCCACACATCCTCAGATAAACCGAAAATATATTTGCTCAAACGCACCTTTTTCGACAATGTCGGTCTTTGTGGCTCAGTTGGCTAGGTATCTGACTGTTGATTCAAAGATCCTGGGTTGCATTCTCGGTGGAGACACAATTTTAAATTGTGTTTTTCAGGCTGGATCTGTGAGATGATTATTATCATAAGTCTTAAATGTGGCAACTTTTCAATGGGTGCATGTTTAATTATTATTTGACATAGTACCTGTTACATGGCCGGGAAACAATATAAAATAAAAAATATCATCTTACCAGAGCCAAAATGATGAAACTTTTATTCAATTCAGTTCCCTTGAGGTGATATATTCACAAAAACCTAAACTATTTATTTATTTATACTTATACAAACAAATGGCGGACTTATTGCCTGGAGGCGATTTCTTCCAGTCAACCATCTGAGATCAAAAGTAAGACAGCAAAACAAAAGTGAGAAATTACACAAATTCAGAAAGGAGAGGAAAATCAGAAAGGGAAGGGAGAGGATGAGGAGCGATCAAAAGGGATGGAAAGTGAAATTGGGATATTATGTTCGTTATGGAATTGATAGGAAGAGTGAGCATTTAAGACGAGATTTGAAAATTGGAAGTGATGTGGCAGTTCTAATATCAAATGCTAAATTGTTCCACAGCCGGGCAGCATGAATAGTGAAGGAAGATGAATAGTATTCTGGAACGTGAGGTGGGATGGCAAGGGTTCTTTCTTCTCTAGACCGAAGTGGGAGTCCATGAGAGGCCAACGGTTGAAATCTTTCTTTCAGATATGCGGGGGCATTCGGATTGTTTAATACATTAAACAGGAGGCAGACAGAGGGTGTGCTGATCTCGGTGCAGATGGATGGGAAGCCATTTAAGTTGTTTGCGAAGATGCGATATATGATCGTACATACGGATGTTAAATATGAATCGTATGCAGACATTTTGTAGACGATCTAGTTTGTTAAGATGTTCTTGATTGAAATTATTGTGTGGTTATCATTATTGCCAGGGAGTAGAAGAAGGGGACAACGTTTGACGGTGAAGTAATTTTGAAGTTAATCATCGGAAGTCGGTACATAAGTGTGAAGTTAGTGATATGATATGTCAGTGAAGCAATGACCTTACATATAACAACTGTCGAGGGCCTTTTGTATGACAGCATTGATGATGGCATACGTAGATAAATGCGACCTGTCTTTGTGGTCAAAGAAAGCAATCGCATGGTTCATTCAATATGCACATCATTCGCTGGGCCGCATCCCACATTGGTTGGAATAGTGCTGTTGCAATAGGCGCAAATAAACATGGGACGCAAAATATGAGAGAAACGAATTAAAAAAAAAAATAACCAAATTAAAAAAAAACACGAGAATAGTGCCCAAAATTAAACTCTTCCTGAGTAGTTTCAGAATATATTTTGTTCTTTTTTTTAAAAATTGTAAGCAAAAAAAACACACACAATCATCCAGATATTAAACAAATTTTTGGTACAGAGTATATAATACATATTTACTGTAACATACTTATACATACATATATACACATGAAATCATAGATTTAGAAACGAACGTTTGTCTGGATAATCGACACATATGATAACAATACAAACTTGATTTAGAAATAAAAATTCTTAGACATACACAAAAATATTACTTTGAAACTCAAAGTATGCTCTCTGCACATGATACCTTTTGAGAAACGTGTTTAAAATTTGTAACATTTTGACTTCGCGATTCAATTACAAGAGTGCGTTTGATTTAAAAGTGCGGTTCGTGATTGTGATGGTATGATTGTATTTGGTGTTCTTTTGCATTAAAACAGGATAACAATTAGTATTTTTTTTGTATAAATATTTCTGATAAATCTGTACAAATCGTTAAAAAAGAAACGTATGGTTAAAAATAATTAAAGAAGACAAGTTTAGTTCTATCATGACAATTTTGTATGCTTTTTTGTATATTTATTCATTCATGAAAAATACAAGTATCATAGGTAACTATACAATAGTTTTACTCTCCACACTATGGAATAGGGGAGAGTCATGAATTTCACAATTTTTAAGCGTATTTTTTTTACATCAATTTCTCAACGGGTATCATGTAGAGAGTGCACACTGTGAGTTTCGTCATGATGTGTTTGTATGTATGGCGTACGGCGTACGGCGTACGGAAAATCCTTTTTGTGTCCTCTCTACAGCCCAAACTATAAGTCCGATCGACTTCATATTAACATCATATTATGTGTAAAGTGCATAGACCTAGAGCTGATTAGTTTTCCATAGACAATTTTTGATTTCTTCTCTATGAATTCATCATTTACGTTGTTTTTTTTTTGTGTCCTCTCTGCAGCCCAAACTTAGTTTTCCATAGACAACGGTTCATTTTTTCTCAATGTTTCTTTATGATTTCATCTATTAAAACTGAAAAAATGCTCGCACGACCTGGAAATTAATTTGGTTTCAACTATTCATACAACACCAAGAATCTTCATAAAATTGTATTCAAAGTTGGTCAATGTTATAAGAAAAATATTCAACGGTTTGAAAAATTATATTTTATTTAATGGATTTTTGTATGAAACTTATATGTAACAAGAGAATTTTTTTATGTTTGGCAATGTTCAGTTCTTTGATTTCATATTGATATAAGAATATTAATAGCTTGAACTTAGAACTGATAAGCTTTCCATAAATAACAAAAAAATTCTTCATATGATATCACGTGTCAAAATATTCAAAATGCTCTCACGTTCTTTAAAACAAAATTTAACTACTTTTATTAAAATATTTCATACAACTATGTTTGTCTATCTTATTATAAAAATATTTCATACAACTATGTTTGTCTATCTTATTATAAAAATATTTCATACGACTATGTTTGTCTATCTTATTATAAAAATATTTCATACAACTATGTTTGTCTATCTTATTATAAAAATATTTCATACAACTATGTTTGTCTATCTTATTATAAAAATATTTCATACAACTATGTTTGTCTATCTTATTATAAAAATATTTCATACAACTATGTTTGTCTATCTTATTATAAAAATATTTCATACAACTATGTTTGTCTATCTTATTATAAAAATATTTCATACAACTATGTTTGTCTATCTTATTATAAAAATATTTCATACAACTATGTTTGTCTATCTTATTATAAAAATATTTCATACAACTATGTTTGTCTATCTTATTATAAAAATATTTCATACAACTATGTTTGTCTATCTTATTATAAAAATATTTCATACAACTATGTTTGTCTATCGTATTATAAAAATATTTCATACAACTATGTTTGTCTATCTTATTATAAAAATATTTCATACAACTATGTTTGTCTATCTTATTATAAAAATATTTCATACAACTATGTTTGTCTATCTTATTATAAAAATATTTCATACAACTATGTTTGTCTATCTTATTATAAAAATATTTCATACAACTATGTTTGTCTATCTTATTATAAAAATATTTCATACAACTATGTTTGTCTATCTTATTATAAAAATATTTCATACAACTATGTTTGTCTATCTTATTATAAAAATATTTCATACAACTATGTTTGTCTATCTTATTATAAAAATATTTCATACAACTATGTTTGTCTATCTTATTATAAAAATATTTCATACAACTATGTTTGTCTATCTTATTATAAAAATATTTCATACAACTATGTTTGTCTATCTTATTATAAAAATATTTCATACAACTATGTTTGTCTATCTTATTATAAAAATATTTCATACAACTATGTTTGTCTATCTTATTATAAAAATATTTCATACAACTATGTTTGTCTATCTTATTATAAAAATATTTCATACAACTATGTTTGTCTATCTTATTATAAAAATATTTCATACAACTATGTTTGTCTATCTTATTATAAAAATATTTCATACAACTATGTTTGTCTATATTATTATAAAAATATTTCATACAACTATGTTTGTCTATCTTATTATAAAAATATTTCATACAACTATGTTTGTCTATCTTATTATAAAAATATTTCATACAACTATGTTTGTCTATCTTATTATAAAAATATTTCATACAACTATGTTTGTCTATCTTATTATAAAAATATTTCATACAACTATGTTTGTCTATCTTATTATAAAAATATTTCATACAACTATGTTTGTCTATCTTATTATAAAAATATTTCATACAACTATGTTTGTCTATCTTATTATAAAAATATTTCATACAACTATGTTTGTCTATCTTATTATAAAAATATTTCATACAACTATGTTTGTCTATCTTATTATAAAAATATTTCATACAACTATGTTTGTCTATCTTATTATAAAAATATTTCATACAACTATGTTTGTCTATCTTATTATAAAAATATTTCATACAACTATGTTTGTCTATCTTATTATAAAAATATTCTATCGTTAGAAAATTTATATTCCTGGTAGTAATATTTAGAATGAATAAAATTGTATATCTTCTTCTTCTTCTTTGTCAGCCATCTCTCCACTGCTGGATGTAGGCCTCCTCCAATGAACTCCATCTTTCTCGGTCCTGTGCTTTCCCCAGCCAACCTCTTCCCGCAACCGGAATGATATCGTCCACCCATAAAAAAATGTATATAATTATATAAATTTCAGTAATTTGATTTCATGTTACAATGTAAAGAGCTTGAACATAGAACTGATTAGCTTTCCATAAATAACAAAAAATTTCTTCATATGATATCACTAGTCAAAATGGTTAAAATGCTTTAACGCTCTTTGAAACAAAATTTATCTGCTTTTATTAAAATATTTCATACAACATAAGCATTCTTCACCATACTGCATTAATAGTTTGTCTATCTTAACATAAAAATATACTATCGGAAGAAAATTTATATTCCTGGTAGTAACATTTAGTATGAATAAAAATGTAATAAGATAAATTTCTTATGTATGGAAAAGTTCAGTAATTTGATTTCATGTTATAATGTAAAGAGCTTGAACATAGAACTGATTAGCTTTCCATAAATAACAAAAAATTTCTTCATATGATATCACGTGTCAAAATTTTACAATGAATAAAATATTTCATACAACATAAGCATTCTTTACCATGTTGAGATTGTCAATATTTCAAGAAGAAAAAATGAACGCTTACTAAGGTGTGGAGAGTTTAGTGTTGGCCACAACCCACTCGTTTTAAGACTGTTTTTTTTAACAGATTCTTATTATTTAGTTTTAAATATTAGATTAGAGGAATTTGATTTGGCAATATGGCAACATTATTCAGTTCATTTGAATGACTGACAGTCGTACCAATATTACCATATAAAGCGCACTTTTAAGTGAAACGCAGTATATTTACTAGGTCTTTCAAAAATACAAAGATGATTTTGTTTTTTCTAAAACAACATGATTTTCAAAGGAAGTTGGTCAAGTATCGAAAATTGTACATGAAATAAGTAGATCCGGACCCTGACCATACGTGCCCGTGTCGATAATGTACTGTTTCGAAAAACGATCTTTCTTATATTGACAAGTGATTCGGTATATTTTGGCATAAGAACGTCACGCGACTCTCGTCTCTGGAGGTGGTAATTAAACATTTTTGGTACTACTTGTACATATTATTTAGTGGGTGTGATTACGCAGAAACCGCACGGAAAGTCCCCGCGGTCTCGTCACGCGTGCTTATATGTATGTAATATTATGACAACAACAGTGTGACAATCCCACGCGATTCTTGCGATTGGTGCTTAGCGACGCGACGGCTTTTGGTGGAACGAACGCCAAAAATTTCCAAGATTCGATCTTTCGAAGCGAAACCTACGTGGTATTTTATTAAAAATATGTGAATACTAAATAATAAAAGAATATTAGTTTTAGAACACAAACCCAATAATAATTCTTCGCCGAGGTATCTTGGCATTATCACGGTATAAATAATAATAATAATAATAATAATATATTATCGTCTACAGGCATCATACCAAAAAACTCTCCAAAAAAAATATAGACATACTAAAGTTACCCCCATACGTAATCACCAACATACAAAAAAAC